>BLFK01000490.1:1215715-1247660 GCA_014634185.1 Astreopora myriophthalma
GACTTTTTTTTTTTGCATGTTTCTGTTTGTGTACTGATTATCTGATTCATCCGTGCGTCCACGCTTTTGCCTGCAGACCTGTGGAAAAACGGCGGGTCTTCGTGCATGTACTGTTGGTGTTTTTTTCCCTAACGGATAGCGAAAGCGAAACAGTTTGCTTGGAAGCTGGTCTAGTGGGCCAAATATTGACTTTGACTCAATGATGTATTTACTAACTCAGATAAATCTGCTGATTCCGACCCAGACTTAATGCTTACAACTTCCCTTTGGAAATATTTTTCGATTTCTCAGTTAACTTAAATCAGGATCACAAGTCTTCACCATCTTCCACTGTAATATTAGGAGTCTCCCCAAAAATATAAATAAAAAGATGTGCTGTGCTTGTTAGATTCTAAACTTGATATAATAGGAGTTAAACCGAAACAAAGCCCAACAAGTCCTGTATCACAAATTTTTCATATCAGATCCTACAAGTTATACCGCATGACTCTACAACTAGACTCTGAATTCCACTCCTAGACCAGATTCGATTTGTAATATATTTAGTGGAATCATACTGGGCTGAAATTGATAATTGACCCATAAAAAAGTCAACAATTGTGAGCTGAACCCGCTGTTAATAATTGTGGGCTGAATTCTGTTGAACCCAGTAATTATAGACCCATAGGTATTATTCCTTCATTTAGCAAAGTTCTAGAAAAACTGTTTTTTAATCAGTTGTCATCTTTTGTTGAGAAGGAAAGTATACTATTGAAGTATCAATTTGGATTTAGAAAGGGTTATTCATATATCTTATTAACCAAGCAAGAGGGCCGTACTGGGAGAATATCGGCCCAAGGTCTTGACAGTACGGCTCGGCCCGTACAAAAAAGGCCAAGGGCCGATATTCTCCCAGTACAGTCCCGAGCAAACTTGGTTAATAAGAGATTTATTATACGACCGAAGAAAGCTTTGAAGGTTTTCAAAGCTCATTCGGGACATTTGGGACAATGCCGGTCCAATACTTAGAGAATACTGGACCGGCAATAGAGCATTTTGATTGGTTGATTGTAGTTACTGGCCCTCTGACTGCCTGAGTCATGTGAATATACAACTTTAGTCAGTTAAAAGAGTTCACCTCAAGGCTGCTATACATGTAGATGATAACAAAATAACTTGATGAATATTCAAAACAGACTAGACTTTTCAAAACTACAGACTAGACTTTTCAAAACAGATATAATATGTTCTCCACCGTTTGCACAACTGTTTGTAATTCCCCTTCTAATTTCCTCAGACACAGGTCTTTTCCTGGGATATATCTTTGACCTGTCTTTGCTTTCAACATCTCGTGAACTCTTGGTTGTCTCTTTAGCAGTCACTGGTGACAACAACTAAAATAGCATTGACTGGTCAGTGTTTTGCAAACCCCAGAGCTGTAAAATTGTTATCATGTGACCAGGTTTTTGAACCGCAGACTGAAACCAAAGGTCTGTGAAGCTGGCTGAAAAAAAAAACTGTTGTCCATGGACATCTGAGATGGATAGTAAATATGGAATAAGAGGGTTACCTCATGATTGGTTCTCAAGCTACTGAAAAGACCGAGAGTAATACAGTCGAACTGCGATTTCTCAAACCTCCAAGGGAAAAAAATTGGTTTGAGAAGTTTGAGAAATCAAAGGTGGCATCAAATTACACTAAATTGCCTACCTACTGTTTTATCATGAGCAAGTATGTATATTGTGAAAGAAATACATCCTTTATGTTGTAGATAGAGATCTTTATTTACAAGCAAAATGTACAAAAACAAAAATGTTATCCAAACAGAACAAAGATTATGCAGAGTTTATACAGTGCTTAAATTTAGACACTACCATAACAACCAATGCTAGCTATAATAATCTGTAATGCATTGTTGTTTTTTTGCAACCAAAAAACTTTGTTGGTACTTCTGCGTAAATTAGCAATGTGTGCATCATCAGCAAAAAAGCTAAATGTGTTGAGCACCCAGATCGCAGGGCACAGTTCACGTAGTGATGGTGGTTTTGTTCTGTAATCCGAAGCATTCAGTTATGCAATAACAACATTGCACCTCAATAACAGGTGACAGATTTGTCGCTCACTGGATAATCACAATAGAGAATAAATTATGTTTTACTTGTCCAGAAGTGTTAATTTGTCTTAATGCACGAATGTACTGAAATTGGCACTAAGTGGTTTATTGATCTTCGAAGGTTCGAATTATTGAGGGTCAATTTTTCCCACAGGAAAAGGAATTAGTTCAAGTTTGTGGAAGTTTCAAATAATCAGTGGTTCAAGAAATTAGGGGGGGGGGGGAGTACAGTGTTTGAGGGAAGCAAATCCAAGGGAGCCATGGTTTTATTCGAGATAATAAGGACTTTAAGATCTAGGACGGCAACGTCAGCTGCAATGCTACTAAACAATAGACTTTAATGAGCAAAACAATGGCTCTGCAAGTGCATTTTGAAGTTTGGTACATTTCTTTCCGATTCTCTGCCAATCTACAACGTCAAATGACCAAATCCCACGTTGTAAGGACAACGCGAGCACACAACGGATAAATTTTGATTTTCATTTTTAGTTTGAACACCATTCCTCCCAATTCAGTTCCTAAATAGTTCAGATAGTCTGTAGAAGTTGAACGAACTGGAATATTCAAGAAAGACTTCAAAAAACGTCAAGTTTCAATTTTAAACGCCGTTTTCGGGGACGTCGCCGTTGTAGATCTTAAAGTTCCTATTGGGTGGTTTGAGAACCAAAGGTTGAGAAATCGGGATTCCACTGTATGTAACAATTGGTGAAACCAAATCTAGTCTAAAAACCATAATGTGGTGTACTGCACGAGGACCTAGTATTTAGAATATTTGCAGATGATACTAAATATCTTTTTACTCAGTTCTAATAACTTAAATGACTTATAATAGTGGGTTTCAGATGAAGAACCGACAATTGTGTTAAATTATGACACAGCAAATAAACTTTCACTTAATTTTAACAACTGCATCGAGCTGAGTGGAAGGTGGGTGCCCGGGTTGTCCGGGGGCCTCCACTGTGATCAGCCAGCCCCTAGACAGTAAAACACTCCCATGGCTAGCAATCCCCGCAGACATCTGGGCACCCATCACACTGTGATAACAGTGGAAAAGAGGGGGGAGGGTAGAAGGAGAGAAGCAGAAAAAAAATAAAAAACGTTAACGCTGAGAAACGCTAAAAATGAAGGCCACACAACACTCTCCCAAGGTAGCTCCAAATGGCCGCTATACAGAGACCGCATGGCCTACGTGAGCCTGTGCATGTACAAATGAACCGCTGACCGCTAAGCAAAACGCTCCATTGTGGACCTGAAGACGCGGAAAACTAGCATCTCTTTGTTGTTAACTAGATTAAATTGCATTTAACAACATTTAAAAAGACCCACTATATGCTTATTTGTCCTCCCAGAAAAAAACTAGATCGACAAATATACATCACCACGTGCCATATACAACATGTATCTCAAAATTAATAGGGTATTTAGGTATCTTTATTGACAGTCATTTGCAATGGAATGCACAAATTAAGCATGCTAACAATCGCATAGCAAAAACATATAGGAATCTTGTCTAAATTAAGGTATTATGTCTCCTTTAATGTGCTGAAATGGTTATATTATACCCTCATGTAAACTATGGTCTTATGAGTTGGGGCAGGGCACATCAGTCTAGAGTTAAATTACTCCAACCAAAGCTGAATAAGTGCATCCGCAGTGTTTTCTTTGCTAACAAAAGAGAAAGTCCAGCTCCTTATTATAAGCTCTCAGGAATTCTTAACCTCAGTAATGCAGCCCAGTCAAAATATTTCCAAGTAGTAGGCAAGATGGCTGGATTAGAAGGCAAGGGAACTAGTGGAGAACTAGTAGAGACCTTGTATTTGTCGTCAAATTAATAAACTGTACTGTGAAGTAGTCAGCAGATATTTCGATGTAGGCGGCAAAATCACCAGCTGCCGGCACTGTTTGACAGGGTTGCTAATGCCTTCATTCTCAAAGTCTCCTGCCTTATGCACAAGATGAAATACCCTAAAAGAACTGTCATCACTGAGTTAATCTCATTACATGTATTTATCATGGCTTATGTAGCCTCCTTTTGAGTGTTATGTGACACCTTGTTACAATGCTTCATTAGCGGGGCGTCGGTATATATACTGTGATGTCTTCATTTGTATTCATTCGAGTCATACGACCACCTCTTCGCCCTCTAAATTAAATACCCAATGACTAAGTTCGATTAGGCTTGTCATGTTTTCTATTTACATTATGCCGGCTTATGTTCAGATTGTTGTAAACTTATGCTACACACTACGTGTTTTTGTTCAGTTGTATTTTCAGTTTTTGTTACTTTTCGCAGACATTGTTGATACTTCTATGTAGCTTTGATTGATAAGACATAACAAAGAGGGTCATACAGGGCTCATGTTGACACACCCCATTTTATATTCGGTTGAGCAGGGCAGCGAACTAGAATATAACTGCTGATATTCATAACTATAATACTAGATATGCTGGTCATGATAACCTGTTATATGCAGACCAGCTTTCAGAACGAATTACAGTTTGTTGAGGTTTAAACCAGTTGCATCAAGCATATGGGTAAAAAATTCCTCCTAAAGGTTTCCTTCTTCTCAGCCGGGACTGATTCTCAAGTTTGATACTCATCTTGTTTTAAAATATGCATGTTAATGTTTGTATATTAACCTTGTACATATGTAGTATCTCCAATCTACATATTAATTACGTCTCAGTAGTGTTCCTTAAATAATCAATTGCTGTAAGTTTTTTTCTCTTTCCTTTCTTTTCCATTATCTATTATTATAAAAATTCTGGTGGTTGTGGTCAACTTGAAAGTAAGTCTCGGCACTACTTTGGCCACTATGCACATTCATCTTCCTTATAATATAAGCCGAGAAATTTCGGAGATTTGATTGGTTGATAGCATTTCCGCGTAATAGTGGTATAACAGCAAAAATGGTATAACAGCAAAAATTTCTCAGCTCCCATTATAAACAAATAATAGCATGACTTGTATGTGGTATTTGGCAATGATACCGCCTTGTGATATTTCAAAATTTTGGAGAATTTTGAAATATCACGGGTCATACTATTACCTATACTAATACCATTCTTTGTATTTTGACCCTATTTAATTTCTTTCTTTTAAATGTGCTTGTGAATAAAAGAAAGAGCTTAAATGTACTTGCTGGTTAACGGAAGGAAGTGTAAATTTATATTTTTCAGATTATTAACATTGAAGTGTACTCTGACCTTTCCTGTCCATGGTGTTATGTTGGCAAGAGACGTCTTGACAAAGCCATACAGCAGTTTACCACTGCTAGTGTCAGAGTTAACTGGCATCCTTACATCATTGACAAGAACACAGCTCCAAAGGGAGAGGAGTACATGGCCTACAATATAAGAAGGTTTTAACACCCTAGGAAACTGTTGTGAAGTCTTTTTAAATACTGTACTCTACATAATACTATTACACACACCATACTTAACATACTATTCATACTAAGATGGAATCAATTGTAGTGGTAGAAACAGATGATGGTAAAGCATGCTTGGAAATAGTGCACAGTTTTTCATAGTATCTCTGAGAGGTCGCATGCACAGGTGTGCATAAATGTTATAGCTTTCCTGTGGCAGGCTTTTCTATGTAGAAATGTAGCAAAGAGCAAGCTACTGGCTTAGTTCTTTGGCAACAGCCAGGCAAGCAATACCACTGCATACAAGGACTTGAGGTTGTTTTAAAGTTTCTAAGGATAGACCTTTTAACAGATAATGATGCCATATTGGTTGGGGGGCAAATATGGCTAAAATCACAGTGAATGTATGGGATTTTGGCCAACTTTGAACCTCCTTTAACTCTGCTATGGAAGCAGTTAATTTTGACAGCAAAAATGTCTTTTAAAAGAGATTTGTACTGACATCATTTTCTCAAAGTATATAAAAGAGCAGAGTCAGGCTACAATGAGCATAAACATATTTTTAAGAGTTCATACAAATACTTCTAATTAAAATTACACAAATTGCCACAAAAGTAGAAGCGACATAAGCAGACCTAATTATCTGTTGGGCGAATCACATCAATAAATTCATTAAAAATAGTGGCAAACATTGGAAATCTGCCTTTTTGTAGTGACATTCCGGCAGTTCAAAGTTGGCCAAAATCCAGTACTTGCACTCTAATTTTAACAGTGTTTGCCCCACAATCAATATGACATCATTAACCTTGAAAAGGTCTATTCAATAGCACACTCACTCACTGGCTGGCTGGCTGGCTGGCAGGCATGCTGACTGACTGCCTGATTGACTGACTGACCCACCGACTGATAGACAGACAGACTGAGTCACTCACTCACTTACTCACTGACCAACCAATATCCTATGAGCAGAGCCACTTCGATCTTTCCTACATGAGTCAGGAAAGAGGAAGCAACCCTGCCAATGACTTGCAATTTCTTTGATTTGCTGATCATCCAAGGAAAGGGATGAATGATGAATCAGTGCAGTTTTAACTTGTCAAACCAATTGTTCATTATTTGCGCATGATCACTCGTCACGCGTGACCAGCATTTTTGAATTTACATTGGTATGACCTCGGCTCTGGTGATTGTAAGTTCCCATGGGTATTTCGTCCATGAAACAAAAACAGAAAGCTATGAAATTTTGCTTTATACAAAAACATACCGGTATGACATTTCAAAAGTATAAACTGTCTTGGGTGTATGATGAAATTATTTTTTTGAGTTAAAGCGTGTCTTTCAGAGCGATTTTGACAAAAATCTCCACTGTTTATTTCAGTTTGGCAGATAATGGTCACGTGTGACTGATGCTGGGTTAATTTAGCGCATGCTCAAGAGGAAAAGTGGAAGCAGTTGGTGGGTCCCTTCTACTTCCCGACTTATATGGGAAGATTGAAGGTCTCCTCTGCTGGCAGGGTAGCTGACTCACTGATTCTCTGATTCAATGATTCACTCACTCACTCACTCACTCACTCACTCATTCACTCACTCAATCATTCACTCACTCAACTGAGGGTGTCTTCATCTTTGACGAGTACGATCTTCTGGAGTGAGACAGTAAAATCATTTAACCCTTTAACTCCCAGTAGTGCCACTTACAGATTTTACTCTGTCTAACACCAGACGATTTTACTCGTCACTGGGGCACCCCTTGGGGCTGAAAGGGTTAAGTAACTTACGGTATGGGAGGGAAAGGGTTTAAGTTAGAGTGTTTCATTTCCTATTTCAGATGGGGAGGTGATGGATGGACACGTTCATTAAGGAAGGCGGGACAGAAAGATGGGTTAGGATTCAAAAACTGGAAAACCTGGCCCAACTCATTAAATGGCCACCGACTCATTCATTTGGCCAAAGTGCAGAAAGGACCCGAGAGCCAAGGACAAGCAAAAGATGTTTTGTTCCGTATGATTTATGAAGATGGAAAGAATATCAGTGATGTTGATACTCTGATCCAAGCTGCCAAGGAACTGGGTCTAGAGGGAGCTGATGATTACCTCAAGTCAACAAATGATGTGGATTTGATCTTGTCTGAAGATTCGCGAGCAAAGTCTCAAATGAGAATATCTGGTGTTCCATTCTTTGTGATATCAAGTGATGGTGAAAACAAGAAGATGATATCCTTGTCAGGTGCTCAAGGAACAGAGCAATTCTTATCAGCTTTCAGTCATATTTCCAATAATTAGCCTTGTAGACTCGCATCAACAATTTTGAGTTGTTTGAAAACTGTGCAAAAAAATTAACAGTCAAGGACTGCTTGTGTGTTCTGTCTGTAACCACTATGCTGTAACTTAAGGGCAAAAAATGTAACAGGTGTCTTCAACTCATAGGTGTCTTCAACTCATAGGTGTTTGACAGAACCAACAATGATAATTTTTTATGATAGGAAAACACTGTTTGTTAGCCTAAGAGGCCAAGTTCATGCAAGCTGCTGTAAGCCAGCTGACTGTGTTAGCCTGGTTTGGCCAGACGCTCCAAAGTAATCTTTCAGTTAAAGAGAGCAATGCAGTTATCTCGAATTCTCCTTCAGCTGTACATAGATAGGCTTAGAGAGTAGTACAGATAAGTTAATATTCTGAAAGCCAACTTACAAAAATGCACTGCAATATAAATGACTATTTGATTTTCAATTGACCTGTAAAGAGAAGGGGAATAAGACCAGACAAAAAAATTTCAACAGGCTTTAGTAGTAGACTAAGTATTGAGAAAAGCTCTACTGTATCCAGTAACAGAAATTACTGTAGTCCTTCCTGGTGAGAAATTTCGAGTTCTAGGCAGAAATTCTGTCAACAAATGTAATTCATTTGATGTGATTGAGACCAGACCCTAGATATATGTGTTAACTTGTTTTTTTCCTTAAGTCCTGAGTTGAAAGATCTTAATAACAGCAGGTTAGGTAAGTGCCTTGGCACATCTTGCATGTGGCTGATATGTAACTTTTTCAACTGGAATTCAGTCAGCAGCATATCCTGTATGTGTTGGTCAGTTAGAGTCACTTGCTTATTAATTCATCATAGTTGCATAAGTGATCACTGTAAACAGCCATCAGAACTCTTTTATCAATTCAAGCTTATCACCAGTTTTGTGTACGACAAGAATGTTGCATGGAAGAACATATCTAAAATAGAGGATAGTAATTGCTTTGTAAAATGAATTTAGTCATACTTGTGGTGATAGAATCTTCCTAAATCTGGCCAAAGACAAGTGTCTTATTAATTTTAAACTAGGAAGGGTCATATCAATATATGTTTGGGGGTTGTTAGCAATAACTGTATGAAGCAATAGTTTGATGACTCCAAAACCATGGCCTGGTGTTTACTGGCATTTGCAGTCATTCCATGGTTGTGATACCAGGAATCAGCAACTATCAGGTCATCCTGTAACCTTCATTCCAAAATGACAGGCTCCTTGGTAGGGTTGCAGAGTTGCATTATTTTCATCAGCATGTGCATTTACAGATACTTGTTGGATGAAATGAGAGAACTCATCGACAAAGATGTTTTTTAAAGAAGACAAACGGCTTACCATGTGAGAAAAGTTCAAAGAAAAAAAAAGCATACCTCCTGATATTGAACCATTGGGGCCAAGTAAGGAAGCACTCCCCCACCCACCAATCCCGTCTCGGTCACGTCATCGTCAGGGTTAAATGGTCAGTGATAAGGTTAGGTCACGTGACGATAACCAAGACCACGACGATGGCAGTTGGTTAGCTGACTCTCAAGAGTAACATAGTCAGGACATGATTGCGCCTTCCCGGACTTCCCGGGGTTGGATAAGGAACAAATAGGGGTTGGGTGGAGTCCGACATGAGTTTTTTTTTCCCCCTTTTTCTTCAAATTATGAACTTTTTCTTATATTTATGTTCACCACACCCGTAGTATTTATGATTTGTGATTCTGCTTTGTATCTTTTTTTCGTCCTTAGTCTGCTACTAGAGTTGGAAAGATGCCTTGTCAATGGCCAAGTGAAAATGGTATATGATATAATTCCAAAACGTAGTGGAGAAACGCAGAGTGACTGTACGTGGGGAAAGGGATTCATTCATTCTCAGTGAAGCTGCTAAGCAGATGTAAGGGCTGCAAGTACAGCACGCATGCGTAAAGGAACGCTCGTTCTCGTCGGTAATGTGCTCATTTTCGTGTTTTTGTTTGCTTACATGAAATTTTTCTCAAGCGAGGAGTTTTATGAAATGTGTCATGCTAGTTGACTGAATTCGATGCTTCGTGCTTTCAAAGCCGATCATTCCAGAATTCCAACGGCTGAGCCATCCTTATGGAAATAGACAGTCAGGTTGACAGCATGGTTGTCTTGATAGTGTGGTGGTTATCACATCCGACTTATAATCAAGAGGACGTGGGTTCGAATCCCGCTCACGGTGTATGTACATTTTCCCATTGTTGTGTACATTTCAATTTTTTTTAACCTTTTTAGTGGCTTTTTTCAGTTAAAATTCTTTTTCATGTCACTTCCCGGTATAAAATACCCAGAAGCTGGATCTGCTTGGGACTAGCCTGAGCGGAAATCATTTGGGAACAGTTGATGCGCCAAAGGTATTGTTCGGACATAAGCTAGGAGGAATGCATAAACTAAACGTTTCTATCTAAGCTAGCCTATCTGCATCTTTCCAACATGCTTAAAACTACTCAAGAAAATGTGCGGAGTTTCTGCCATTAATCCAGTTGTAGAAGGCCCTGAGCTAACATTCTTGTGGCGATTTTATGGAACCTTGTAATGTATTGTTCTAAACCTGATAATCTCTTGGGAGGTGACGATAAAGTATACGGTGGCTTACAATTTATCAGTATAGATATAGATATAGATATATTTATATAGCTTGGTCTTTCCACAGGATGGTAGTGGGCTTGCCGCACTTGGTTTTCGGTTCTGCACCCCTCATCCTGTAAGCAGCTTATACCTGAACTTGGTGCTGATGTACCTTACACATAAAACGAGTGAGATAGTCCTCTGAAAAAGTAAGTTGTTTAATTTGTACACTCTACAATGATGTCAAAATTGTGCGAGTCCTAATATCTCGTATGGATTATTTTGTTCAATATTACAATAACTTTTCGTTAGTTGAAAAGCTTTCAGTTGACATAAAAAAAATCTATATATATATATAAATATCTTAAGAGGAAAAAGAACGCAACTACATTTCCCGACAAGCCTGTTTCGTGAATCGCTTCACTCTTCATTAAACCCCTGAAGAGTGAAGCGATTCACGAAACAGGCTTGTCGGGAAATGTAGTTGCGTTCTTTTTCGTCTTAAGATATTTATTCCGCTCTACTTCAACGTATTGAGCACTGTTCCACGAGAAAATCGACTTACAGACTCCCTATATATATATATATATATATATATATATATATATATTTATTTATTTATTTATTTATTTGAGTTTCTACAGTCATAAACGAATATACAAAATATATAGAAATACATCAGGACAGAACGACTGGCCCTTATTATTGTGTCAGTTTCAAAGCAAATTGCAATTCAAAACACCGATCAACATTTTACTTCTTTTTCAAAATCTTCCACATAGCTCACCGTCTTCTCAACGAAGATTCATGCTATGTAGTGCAGTGCAATTAGCAATAGAAATAACAGTATACCTGAAACAACTTAGTACTGTATATTTTAGCCTTTGCACAGCCGTGGCCTTTTGAAAAATCAAAGGTTAAAAATCCACGTCTTCAGTGTTAAAACTAGATCATAGCGGTGCTTTTGATACTCTTTTTTCGTTGACGGGAAAGTGCACTTGAATTGTCCGGACTGCCGATTTCTAATAGCTACTGCGCATGCGTACAATATAAATTTTCAAGTTGAGGCTATATTAACCCTTACAGCACTGGAAAAAGTGTATGTGTATCTAACAGGAAATTCCGCTTAATACAAAAGAGATCGACCTCAAAAAATCAAGCGAACATTGGACATTTGATTTATCTAACAGTAAATGAAACATCCCACAATGTAGCGACAGTCAAACGCTTTTGTTATAAATTGAAATATGAAACAGAGGTTAGGTCGGGTTAAGGCGGTAGGGCGGTAATGCCTGTAGCCTGTGGGGGGAAGGGTTGCATGGTGGTAATACCTGTAACCCGTGGGGTGTGGGGGTGTAAGGCGGTAGGGCGGTAATGCCTGTAGCCTGTGGGGTTATTTGGGTTACAAGGCGGTAAGGCCTTGTAGGTGTGAGGCGGTAAGGTGGTAATGCCTGAAGCCTGTTGGGTTAGAAGCCCAATTTATTTTTTTCTTGTGTGTGCATCTATGTCTTAAACTGTTGCCTAAGCAATTCCTTTATTCACTCGAATAACCACTTTTTGGAAATTTCTCGTCACACTGATTGCATTGGGACCTGATAACAGGAAAGTTTGAAGCTTTATCACATATATATATATATATATTATAACAACCTTGTGATAACCAACACTCTATTTAAGCACAAGGACACACACAAGAAGACATGGATGCACCCAACATCCAAGCACTGGCACTTATTAGACTACATCATAGTCAGGCAAAGAGACAGAAGGGATGTATTGGACACCAGAGCAATGAGAGGCGCGGACTGTGGCACTGATCATGTTATGCTGAGATCTAGATTAAGGATTTGCAGACGAAAGCAGCACTGCAGGACGGGTGCGAAGTCACCACGGAAGCTAAACACTAGTGCACTGAACGGCCAAAAGAAGCAGGAAGAACTTACACAGGGAATGGATGAAAACTTGAAAGACTGGGACAGCAACAACTCAGAGAATGACATAGAAGAGAAATGGGCAACACTGAAGGATACGGTGTATCAGACTGCGAGTGATGTCTTAGGTTACCCTGCGAGGAAACATCAAGATTTGTTTGATGAGCATGATGAACACCTGAAGAAACTACTAGAAGCGAGGAATACAGCTAGGCAGGAAAACCTACAGTGTAACACAAGGTCGAAGAAGAAGAAATACTCAAAGGCCCAGAGTGAGCTGCAGAAGTACACCAGAGAGATGAAGTCCAAATGGTGGGATGAAAAAGCGGAGGAACTTCAAACTGCAGCTGACAGGAAGGACATGAAAACATTCTTCACAGGTTTGAGAGAAATCTACGGCCCTAAACCAAGAGGATTGATCCAACTAAAGGCTATGGATGGTGAAACAGTTTTGCAGGAGAAAGACAAGATCCTGGACAGATTTGCAGACCACTTTGACGAACTACTAAACAACCCTGGAGATCTCACTGAAGAGGCTAAAGAAGCTCTAGTGCAGCGACCAGCTGTATCAAGTCTGGATGAACCACCAAATTTTGATGAACTAATGGCAGCTATCAGGACAACACAGGATGGTAAAGCTCCAGGAAGGGATGGAATTCCAGCAGAAGTGTGGAAATTTGGTGGTGTTCAGCTGACCAACTGCCTGCACAAGCTCATCCAAGAGATATGGAATGCCCAGAAAGTACCTCAAGACTGGAAGGATGCAAGCATTGTGCCCTTGTTCAAGAAAGGTGACAGGAAGGATTGTGGAAATTACCGAGGTATATCACTACTAGCCACTGTTGGTAAGATTCTCTCACGTGTACTACTTAACAGACTCAGTGAACACGTCTCGCAGAATGTACTACCGGAAACCCAGTGCGGCTTTAGAAGTGGAAGAAGCACAATGGACATGATTTTCTGCTTGAAACAGGTCCAAGAAAAGTGTATCGAACAGAACATGCCGCTTTATGTAGTCTTCATAGACTTCAGTAAAGCCTTCGATACTGTTTCGCGACAAGGACTTTGGCAGGTACTCAAGAAATATGGTTGTACAGAGAAGTTTGTCAGCCTGATCAAGGCACTCCATACAGGTATGCAAGCAAACGTGGCAATGAGTGGTTCAGTATCTAAAGACTTTTCAATAAGCAGCGGGGTGAAACAAGGGTGTGTGCTGGCACCTACACTCTTCTCGCTATATCTGGCAGCCATGCTTGAGGTGGCCTTCAAAGACACTTCAGAAGGAGTATACATTCAAACAAGGAAAGAAGCAGACTTGTTCAATGTGGCACAGTTTAAAGCCAAGAGTAAGACATCAATAAAGATAGTAAGAGAAATGCTCTTTGCCGACGACAGTGCTCTAGTTGCACACAGCGTGGAAGATATACAATCTTTAGTGGAGAAATTTGCAAGAGCAGCTGGCCAATTCGGCCTCCAAATCAACATCAAGAAGACAGAGTGCCTTTATCAACCACCAAAGTTCCAATTATCAACATCACTACCAGGAGAGATCAGCATTGGTTCAGAGCCACTAGTCAAGTGCAAGACTTTCAAGTATCTAGGGAGTACTGTTTCAGAGAATGCTAGGCTGGAGGATGAACTATCTCTCAGAATGGGAAGAGCGAGTGTTGTGTTTGGAAACTTAAGGGAGAGATTGTGGAACAATCGACATGTGTCAATCCGTGTGAAATGCAAAGTGTACAGAGCGACAGTACTGGCTACTCTATTGTACGGTGCTGAAACTTGGACTGTCTACAGAGTGCAGGTGAAGAAACTCCACGCGTACATGATGAGACACCTTCGAGCCATAATGAACATCTCATGAAAAGACAAGATAACCAACATAGAAGTGTTGAAACGAGCTGGTTTGCCATCAATGGAGGACATGCTAATACAGATGAACCTGAGATGGCTCGGACATGTTGAGAGGATGGACCATCAGCGTCTTCCTCGGCAGTTACTCTACTCACAGTTATGCAAGGGCAAACGTAATCAGGGTAGACCAAGGCTCAGATTTAAAGACACTGTAAAAAGAAACTTGAAGAAGTTGAACATAGAAAGGAGTTCCTGGCAGCAGAAGGCTAAGGACAGAGCTGTGTGGAGGAATCTGATCAGACCTAAATGAAACAGTCATTGCCGCCCGCGACAGACTGCTATGATGATGATATTATATATGTCTGTATTATGTATATATATACATATATATATGTGTGTGTGTGTGTGTGTGTGTGTGTGTATGTGTGTGTGTGAGTGAGTGTGTTTGAATTTATTTCAGACCAAAGAGGTGGTAGAAGGGACTGGCTTTTATTGGTCGTTTTTTAATATCTATACACAAACAAAGTGTAAATATATTTACAGGAAAGGACGTTACGGCCGACATCAGTTGGAAAGATATGACTGAAACTATTCAATTTTGACAATATCACCAAGCGTGGCAATCCAATTCCGGCCCAATTTGCCTTTTTTTTTTACCTTCAAGGGCACAAAGTAAAAGTCATTGACCTAGTTCAGTTGACTATAGCATCTTCCACTGAACCAGATAGTACTGCAATGAATTTATTTATTTATTATTTACCGGAAAGGCCTACCCTTCGGAGCCGAAGATTGATGGCGTGGAGTCAGCTAACACAAAACAAAACGAAACAAAACAAAACAAAAATTACAAGGTACAAAATTCTAGTTTACAGGACTGTGAGTGAAAGAGGAAACGGACTGTTTGAGTTTAAATAGGTTGCTCTTCCCAAAGAAAGACTGAGGTAGACTGTTCCACTGCGTAATTGTTCTAGTGTAAAATGAAAGGCAAGAGAAGAAGTACTGGTATAATATAGATGGATGAAGCTGTTGCTGTGTGAGTGCCGGGATCTGCGAATCGGATGTCTGAGGTACTTTCTGGCGTCAACTGGTATTTGACCGTTATGAATCTTGAAAAGGAATGCCAGCCGCGCATCAACTCTCCTTTGCTCCAGAGTTCTCCAGCCCAGGTCATCGAAGATGTCGGTGACACCAGAAGTATTGTGGCATCTCTTCAGTGTCCACCAGTGTACGCCGTTGAACCATTTCGACCTTGTGGCCTCCATTGTTTTCTACGCCTGGTCTTGCGTCCCATACTGTAGTGCCGTATTCAAGCTGGGGGCGCGCAAACCCCATGTATGCCTTCTCACGCAATGAAATTTGAAGATACGTCAGTCCAATTTCTTTTCATGAATCCAAGGGAGCGATTAGCCTTCCCCGTAGTTACAGTGATGTTTTTATTCCTCTTAAGGTCTTTTGAAATGTGGATACCACGGTATTTAGCGTGATCAGTCTCCTTAAGTGGATTACCACCCAGTATATGTAGGTATACGGAATCTGATTGCGTGCACGGGAGACACGGAGTACTTCACACTTTCAGCGGTTAAATTGCATTTTCCGTTCTTCTCCCCAATTCTGTAGGAGGGTTAAGTCATGCTGAAGTCACTAACAGTCATCGCTATTGTTGATGGTAAGATACATGATAGTATCATCAGCAAAGAGTCTGACCTTTGATTTCTATGCTTTTGGTAAGTCATTGATATAAATGAGAAAGAGTGCTGGGCCAATAATTGAGCCTTGCGAGACGCCTGAGAGAACGGGGGTGGGAGCTGAACTTTCGCCATATACGACCACACATTGCTGCCTGTTAGTCAGGAAGTTCTTAATCCAGTCTAAGGTATTGTTTCTGATTCCATAATACTTCGGTTTCAACAGTAGCCGGTTGTGAGGGACTTTGTCGAAGGCCTTTGAGAAGTCCATTACGATGACATCAGTTTGCCTAGTGTTTCGCGGAGTCGATAAGATCCGTGACGAATTCAAGGAGCTGTGACTCACAGGACCTGTTCTTGCGAAAACCATGTAGAGGATGCTGTCAGCCTTTAAGTGGCACGTAACGCAGCTTGTTATAATGTGTTCAAGTAACTTGCTCCACAATTTGAATTTGTTCTCACAAGTCTAATGAGAATGTTCACAACACTACTCAGACCGACTTTTTATTTTTTCGGGAGTCTTGCACTTGGTGCCTGTTGGAAAAACATGGATTTAATATAACATTAATCCCACTCTCATCACCTTTGTTTATTCTGTTAATTTTATTTTATTCAGATAAACCTTAACAGTTGCTCTGTGAGGTGATTACAGTACTTGTCTTCGACATTGTGACACTGTACCTTCAAGACACGAGTATTATGGACAAATTTGGATGGAGAAAATGTGTCCCCATCCTCGCCGGAAAGCATGCTATAAGAGGTAAGAGAGAACGCTGCCACTAAGGGATTCTATAAGAAGGTTTTTGAGTGAGTTTTCGTCTATGCATTTGTTGTTGAATTCCCAAAATGGAAAACTAGCAAAACAAACCAACGCAAGAAACCGACGTTTTCTGTCGTTTTTACACAACTCAGTCCACTTGCCGATTAGCTACCCTCTGGTAAATGAACTTTGTTACTTCAATTACTGTTATGCAGTGTTTAATGTTTATAGACCCATTATTAAAATCAGGAATTTCAAAACGCCATACTCAATCTCTGAGCTTGGCTTCCTCTTTGGGTACCGGACACTAGAGTAACCATTGTTTGCGAGTCGTTGAAGTTTTGGCTAGGTGTTTGTTGTTTATCGTTACTTTTGTTTTAAGTCATCTGTGTCTGCTACAAGCCTTTTCCATCGCGCATAATTCTGTTGTTATACAATCACATCGACCACTTGCCATTGGGAATATCTTTTGTTTAACGAAAATATTTATTCAAATTTGGATCAGTTACATACATTAGTATGCAAAGATGAAGTTCAAAACAAAGCAACTCAACTCTCATTGGCTTGATACGGCAGTGACTAGATGACTTAAAACAAAAGGAACAGAAAACAAGAAACAATACCTTGCGACAATTTGCAACAATGGTTAATCTATTGTTTCCGATGTGCGAAGACGGAGCGAAACTCAGAGATTGAACATGTTTCAGAATTCTGTAAGCTTGAACACTGCATGATAGTTGTTCCAACTTCATTTAACAGAGGTTAGCTGATCATCAAGTCAGCTGAGTTGTGTAAAAATAGACAAAACACAGTTGGTTTTTGGCCATATTCTTGTTGTTTACAATTGCGGGAATTCAAAAGCAAATTCATTATGCAGGAAATGTAGCCAATCAGACTATAGGATTCAGAACACGTGAGCAAAATCAACCAATCAGGAAGCGAGAATTTTGGTGTAGTATTTTGACCTGGCCATATGAAATAATAGAGCGCGACGTTAAATGAGGCGTTAGGCAAATTCAGCCAATCACAATTTAGGATTTAGAACACGTGACCAAAATTAACCAATCAGCAAGCGAGAATTTTTTAATAATATTTTGACCCGACTATATGAAATAGTAGAGCGCCGCACTAATTGCGGCGGTCAGCAAATTCAGCCAATCAGAATTCAAGGTTTAGACCACGTGACCAAAATTGACCAATCAGAGAGCTTCAAATTTGCATTTCGCTGATCATGCCGGAATGCAAAATTCTTGCCCTCTGATTGGTTGATTTTGGTCATGTGACCTAAAATCTGGAGAACCTTGCAATCTGATTGGTTGATTTGCTGGCCGCCGCATTTTTAAAATTCTCTTCATTTTTTCATGAATAAATGAATAAAAAAAAATTCTTTTCCTTGCCCACCCCTCTCTTCTTCCCCTTCACCACCCCTCTTCTCTTCTTCTCTTGTCTCTCTTCTCTTCACCTTCCCCACCCCTCTCACCTTCAACTTCCAGTGATCATCCATCTGCTGCTTTTCCTGTCTGCTGCCGCTCTTTCTGTCATCTCTTTCTCCTCAACATCGCCATGCCCCCTTCTTTTACCACTTTCCACATCATCACTTACCTTTTTCGTTGATATTTATCTACTTGTTTATCTAATTTACCTATCTGCCTATTAACACTTACCTTTCTTTTCAGACCCAGAGTTGCCCCGGCCACGACTCGAACTCACGACATCCCGCATCGACTCGAACTCACGACATCCCGCACCGAAGTCCAGCGCACTACCGACTGTGCCATCCCGACGACTGCGATTATGCTTGGAAAATTTCTTCTACAAGTGAACTAAGTATACTTTCCCCCCCGTTTATTAAAAAAAAAGAGCTCGGAAATATCTGCGTATACGTGCAAGTGACTCACGATTGATTCGACTTAATAACCATACTACAGCATGCAATAAAGGAAACCCAAACTTAATATGGACAATTAAAACTTTTAAAACATGGAGCCTCGATATCAAGACGAGGTTATATGCAAATGATTATTGTTGTAGCCTTTTGTGACGTCACACAGAAATCAATTGTGATGCAAATGAACTTTTTCATGGCAAGAATTTTGAACCAAGAGTTCATTGGTAATTGCCCTGGTCTATGAACAACACTTAATGGTCCTTCACAACAGTTAAATATTCGAGCGGTCTCTGCCTTATTTCTTACGACATCGACGCTCCACATTTGAAGGGTTCGAGGGGATCAATAGGGAGCACGACCTGGAGTTCAGAGAGCGCAACTGAGGACGAGCCCCAGTAAAGAGCCAAACAACGAAGAGACTTCACAGATCAAGTAGTTTGAGTTGTTTTTGGGTTGTTGAAGAGTGATAGCAAGCACACAGAACATGTGTAGTTAAATTCCTTTATTTGTCACGTAAAACTGGCATGTTCATCTAAATAAAAATTACGCATTGAAGATTCAAAACAACTTATGAACAATAGTTTATAACCCTGAGCTTAATCGTATAATTCTCGGGAAGCAACAAGCAAAGAAAAAATAAATAATGACGCCTTGCTTAAATTCATTGCTTCTGATTTACAATCAAGACTGTTAAATTTTCAACGGTGTCGAATATAGTAGAAAACAATATTAATGGATTTTCTCTGACATATTCTCGGTTGTTGGGAAGATTCTGTGGCGAACTCACGTCCAAGGTTGCTGACCTTTGAAACCCAAAGAACAAATGTAAACTGTTAGCTGCGAAAACAAAATCCTTTATTTTTGCCAGGGATAGCAAAGCGGGTGAAACACACGCGCTCGGACGCGCGAAGATTCCCTTCCGCGAGGAGACGCGACGCGTGGGTGGAATTTTTCGCGTCCCTCCGCGTCACGTTCCCTCGCGGGATACAATTTTCGTGCTTGCTCGCGTGACTCTTTCGCCTTTCCAAGCAAAGACGAAGACTACTCGTCTTTGTAGTAGTAATCGACAAAGCGTACAATAAGGTTAACTGATTGAGATGCAAGAAATTCTACCCTTTTAAGCACGTTTCAGTTAACTACAAACAAACTTGTCGGTAAGCTTGATAACTGAGAATACCAAGTTAAAATCGTCAACTAAGTCTTGGAAAATAAATTCCCCTTCCACCATTAATGTTGTTCGAAAATGTCGACACAATCTCAAAATGTCGACGTGTTCGATTGATTTTATACAAGTCGCTTGGAAGAGATGATCGTTTACTAGAGCATACAAAGGTGATATGACTGGGGACTGATTCACAGCCAGTTTCTTTTATGACCTGGGCTCCTGTTATGACTCAATAAAATAATCCAAAGTTTATCCTGTGTTCATGCCAACCAGACAAAAGACACGTGAGATGACAGGTTGTACGTTAAAATACATGACAGAGTTGTTGGAAGCTCGATTAGCACAAAACCTCTGACTATGAATATGAATATTTCATATTAACCATAACCTTGTTGCTATGCCCTGTTAAGTTGAAATGATGGTTAACCTATCTATTTTTTTTTTAATCAATGTCTATACAGGAGGAGCCAGTTTAGCATAGCTAGTTTAAATGGAGTCCTGATATAACATAAGTAACTCAGACAATTTACAAAGAACATATATAGATTGGAAGGAAAGTAGGTACATAAAAATTAGATAAATAATAAATTATTACTTCCTTCATTATCCCTGCCCCCTCCTTAAATGTAATTATTTCTCAAGATGGCATTTAAGCTTGACCTTAAATTCGTTAAGTTTCTCCATTTGCCTTGTGTATTGCGGCAGGGCATTATATGGCCGAACACCACTAATTCTGAAACTTCCCTGATACTTAGTAGTACGCACAAGTGGAAAGCGTAACAAATCATGGCCTCTGGTGTTATAGTTGTGAATTTAAATGTAAATGCCTAAATTCTGATAAAAGGTATGATGGTGCCAATCCATGGATATATTTATAGCCTAATATGCACTTTAGATATTCTCTGCACTTGTAGGCTTGGACAGCCAAACGTTAGTTTTAACTCCTCAGTTCCAATAGATCGGCCTTCAATAATACTTGTCCTGGTAAGTCTTGCTCCCAACGCCACAGTTCCCAACGCCAGACAGATGAGTTATAATTGAACAACGGCAGAACTGTGGTATTGTACAACATTAGACAAGCATCCTTCAGGAGAACCTTATGCGCTTGATGCAACATCCCTAGTCCAGATGAGATCTTATTGCCAATGTACCCAACCTGGTCCTTCCAATTTAGGGTGATAGATACTTGAAATTACTGAGCCTTTCTTAGCTTGCGTCATTAGAGGTTTGGAAATATAATTTAATTAATTAATTAATTCTCTATGCACCAGGAGGTGCACAAGGCCCGGACATCATTCCTCCACTGCTGGGGGTTGATTGCTGCCTGTCTTACTTTTGCCCATGTCATCCATCCTTATCCGTCTCTCTCCTTCTCCACAGTGTGGTGCCAGGTTGTTTTGGGTCTACCTCTGTTTATTGGAATTCTTAAATAATTACTGACCTTTTGCTTTGAACTGAATAATGACTTGGCTGCATTCATACAATCACACTTTACGTGCCATTATACAGCAATCAGACAGTTCTTTAACATGCTCAGTGCTATAAAGTCACAACATCATACTTATTCATTTGTTTATTTTACCGTTTGCCATAAGGCAGTTGAGACAAAAATAGAACTTGCTGTCCCTTAGAAGGCTACTTCTCTAAACTAATGCAGGGGTGTAATTTGCGGACGGTAGAATGCATAACATTTACCAGATTTACTGGACTGCTATATAGCTAGTTTAATTCAGTGTTAATTTAGTTTTGGTTAATTAGGTTTTTTAAGTTGAGCGTTATCTAGATTACTACTACTAGATAATAGACCAGATATACTGTAGGTGCATTCTGCAAATTACATCAGTTATATTAGCCTAATAAGGGATGGACCATTAGAAAAGTGATTGTTTTGGGGGTGTGGGGTAGGGCAAGGCAAAAAAAAAAAAAAAAGAATCACAGGTTTTCAAGAAAAAAGTCTGCCCAGATATCATTACCAAAAAAGAGAACATCCAGTGGAAAAAATTGTCCACCTTAGGCGTATAAGTCTTGCATCCCCCAAAATCCCCACCACCCCCACCACTTTTCTAATGGTCCATTCCTAAAAAAGACCTATCCCACCCAACCCACCTTGATTTTTTTAGTACAGAAAATAGACAAACAAAGGTACTGGGATATATCAAGTAGAGACCACCAAACTCTGGCAAATTCACCAAAAAATACCAACAGGAACAACCAGAAATGATCCTAGAAGGGAGGCATGCAGGCATCAAGAATGTTCCTTTAACTAATGCCTAACCGATCTATATGTATTGTATGTATTGAATAAAGATTCTTCTTCATCTTCAAAGGGGAAAACGTCACTGTTAAAATTGAAAAACTACATCCTCCACCAGGGCAAGACCCATCCCATCCCCCTCCCCCGGAGGGGGGGGGGGCGCTTTGTTGATGTATCATGTCTTTGTCTAGGTTATGGAAAAACTCAGTCTTTTCGGTAGCATCTTAGTGCCAAGCAATATTTAATTACAAAATACTGAAAGCCTTCTCTTGAAGTACATTGCGAGACATTAAAGGTTATGTTTTATACTTCATGCAACCACAAGGTTTACGTAAAGCGATCGCAAAACCGAAACGGGGGCAAAACAGCAGAAAATATTGTCCTATACAAACTCACCTGTTGATGTTTCCATATTCAATTCTATTTTTACGTGTTTTTACGGTGTTACTGTTTAATTTTGCTCCAAAGTACGAGATGTTTTGGGAAGCGAAGGGAAGCCATTTTGAAATCATTTAGACACAAATGTGGTCACTGGTAACCTCGTTCCCAGGGTCCTTCCGCCGGGGCAATTCAAAGTCGCGGACACGGAAACGAAGTTTGATTTGACCAAAAGAACGCCTGTCAAGGGGTAGGGAGTCCCTAGTATTATTCCTTATATGGTACAGTTCCCAAGTGAACCTTACTGAGTGATAAGACCTACAGAAGCCGACAACTACACCTAAGTTCACTGAAGTATTTAGAAACCAGCTGGGACATGATCTCCGACAGGATATAAAGCTGATTTGCTCTTTATGAGGTTGAGTCTTAAATTTGCTGCCCCTGCATACCTCTCTGTTGCCTGCCCCTCCCTCCCTCCCTCCCTCTGGAAACATCAAACGTACCACGTGATCTAATTTTTCCCGCGTTTGCCAGCGGTTGCTGTTTGTTTACTTGAGATCCACGCGAAGTTTTTTCTCACTCTTCTCGACGGATTTTGTTAAATCCTAAAGAAACGAAAATATCTCTTCAGGGAGTTCAGTAAACGTCAGTATTGTAGTCGCTAACAAAAAAGACGCTATAAAAGACGGCTCCCCAACAGAAACTGAAACAGTTTGCACAAGTATAGGAGAGTAAGGTGAGTACGAGCATCGTTATGTTGAATTTATTCAGTGAATCAAGCTGACGTGTGTTTGTGCGTTTCTCGAATGCCCCGAAACTTTTCGAACGTATTCCTTTTGTATATTTAAAAGGAAGACGTTTTGAGGCATCGGACTCTGCGATTATTTTCCTTCTTCTTGTCTTGAAAACATGTTAAATGCTCTGCATTAAAAAGCGGATCATAGTTTTTTTTACAAATGGCTTTTCGGGCCCGAAAAACTTTCGGGGCTTTTGAGAAACTCATCCGCTTTAAAATTGCACTTGAAATCAAATCAAATCAAAAAGAAAAAGTTCTCTTCTCGCAAGTTGTTAACCAATCTTCTTTATACACAAGAACTCTTTTCCTGACGGCCGGATGGTTCATGCTGCTTATCGGGGAATGTTTACCGAGTATGGGAGAGTTGAAAACACTGACCCCTAGTCCATGGACTACCCCGACGGGCTACCCAAACGGACTACCCTGAAATTAAATAGACTAACTTTACCAAATGCTATTTTGATTGAGTCAGTATTGAATTGATTATGTACTTACGTTGCATTGGATGCTGAAGTTTCGAGTTGATCGGCGCATTAATTCAGGAATTGCACCGGTTTCACTTCACTTACATGAAGTAATCGGACACCACAACATTATTGAAAACTAACCTTTTTAAAATGGGTGCTTAGACTTAAATGCTGTTGACTAACGCTGTCTAAAATGGATGTTTAGGATTAGCACTAACTGTGACGCTGCTTACGACCAACAGTACTCACTTGAAATAGTATTTTGGGGGTAGTCCGTTTGGGTAGTCCGTCGGATAGTCCATGGACCAGGATCAGTGTTTTCAACTCTCCCTACCGAGTAGGTTGCCTTGAAATCTCTTCGTGGTTCATTTACATGGGGAAGCCGGTGACCTTGTTTTGACACTAACCTCTTTGCTGTTCTTATGTAAATGCAGACTAAGCAGCATTGCAACAACACATTTTACCTGATAAAAGCAATGCGGTCTGTATCAATACGGTCAGCATTAGATAACATAGGGTGAAAGCAGATTTCTGCGTCCGCAATGATGACAATCCCCACTAAACCCCTAATCTTAACGCTGACCGCTGGTCACTGAGCCTACCTCACCCTGTGTTATTTAATGCTCCAATACAAGGTCACCGGCAGTCTAGCTGCCATTCATAGGCTAGGTCACTGAGAAAACAACTGTAAAATGTCCAACGGTTACTTCACGATGTCGCCATTTGACTACAACTACCAGTATTGCTTTTGCTTTCTTATTCAAAGCTTATATTTCATTGGCATAATTAAGACCTAGAGGATTCTTGTGGTTGTTGCCAAATGACCCCATCGTGCAAATGTCCACAGAA
Source organism: Astreopora myriophthalma (assembly GCA_014634185.1). Classification (NCBI taxonomy): domain Eukaryota; kingdom Metazoa; phylum Cnidaria; class Anthozoa; order Scleractinia; family Acroporidae; genus Astreopora; species Astreopora myriophthalma. The sequence continues at coordinate 1,240,066 of BLFK01000490.1, forward strand.
AGGGAAGGAGAGGGAAAAGGGGGTGGGGTGGTAGGGGGCAGTGAGATAAAACTGACGGAACGGAGGACCAATCCAAAACGACATGGACTAAGTCGGGTGTGGGAAGAAAATTAATCCTGACAGGTGGTATGTTTTCTAAATCCGCACTTGTCAAGATGACCATGAAAATTTTACCCCGCGGCTTAAAGATACGGAATTTCTTCTCGAATGTTAAGAACCAATATTTACTTGAAAATGAAATTCATACCTTCGTTCCGCCGAGTGGTCTCTCTCTCTCTCTCTTTCTATTACCCTAAACGAGCACATTTTCAGTCACATATATTTATCTCGAGACAGTAAGAGCAACCAGCCAGGTACAAAGTTCAAGTATAATCTAATTTCTGACGAGACAGCTTTCACTATTTACACTGAATCTGACTTCAAACCGTCAGTGAGAAATTACACTCCAATTAATTTAATTTGCGACTCCTCGTTCTCACATAGCAAACGGCAATTATAAAATCATAAAAATATACTTGTACTTAGGAAATCTCACTATACATGGTCCAAGAAGGACAACAATTTGAGGAAATCATGTCGTTTCTATAATTATTTATGAACGTCACGAAAGTCAACCAAAACACTCTTATTTTTACACCTTAAAAAACCATGATGGTTGGAAAAGACAAAGATAACTACTATGACTATGCAGGTGGATTATGACCACTGAGGAAATTTTTTTCAAGATGGGATGCTAAAAACGACATGATATAATTGCAACGGTCTAAAGAGATTTGCGAATGAAATGGATTCCTTTACTACAACGAAAGCGAAAGTGACCTGCCAGACCCATATCACCCAGCTTGCGACACCATCAGTTTCAAGACTGGCAAAAGCGATCCCGATCCCTTGCCCTCCCACATTATTCAGTCGAGAAAAGCTCTTCATAATACCCCAAGGATCTTCTGTCGCTACTAATTGCCTGCTTACTAAGGACAGCCGACAATGATTATCCAACATAAGTGAACTCTATCCAATAAAGACCAGCTTTGCCTGTCCTAAATCAGTACATCTGTCTTCGCAGAAGGGTATCTTAAAGGAGCACTGCCACACTGTTTAGAACTCAGTTCAGTAAAGGCTGATAGACCACTAATGGACGCGCAAACATCATCCCCCTTCCCACTTGTAGTCACTCACTTCAGAAACCAAATAATGCTTTTCTTTGCGGCGAATGCCAACCATAGAAATGCATTCAAATTTGGAAAAACGTACCTTGACAAGTGCCAAAATCTATTATGAATTACTTACCCAAGCGGGGCGGTTGAAATACAGTTTATAGATTTTCTGTTTTATAGCAGTGTATCGTGAATAACTATGACTTAACTACACGGCGTACCGCGATTTTAGCTCACTAAAAAGCAAAGAAACTCCCGCGACAATGCCCCTGGAGGCTGAACGTAACCAAAATATCTTAGTAAAAGAGACGTCTTCCTTAGGAGCATACTATGCCGTTCGTTCCGTTTCGGGTCCTTATCCTTGTGGATTTTATTTTACTCATGACCTGCATGAATCAATAAGTGTCAATACGTCGAGAGAACCTTTGTTCTTTGTTCTGCTCAGCTCATACCGCCTGCCGAAGCCATGTTCTTGAAATGTTCTCACAACTCAACGTCACAACTTTGCATAGCAACATTCACGCTGGGAGCTTAGGCACATCCTTTCCACGGTTCATCGTTACCATTTAACGCTTTTCCCGGAAGTGTTACGTGTACCTCTTGAAGACCAATGTCGCCGAAACTTAGGCGACTCTTTCTCCGCTTTCTTTTGTCGGAGCGAAGACCCCGATCGCTTAAACGGTATTGGAATGAAAATGTTTTTTCCATGTGTCGCGCCACCTGCCAAAGAACTAAGCGAAGAAGAGAGAGAAGAAGAAGGCCCCGTTCTCAAGTCTTCAGTACTCGAACTTAGCGTCAGTGGCTTAATGGATGCAACAGAACCGGAGCGATGAGTTTTTTCTTCGGGTGTGGACACGCCATAAACTTCTAGCACTGCTTCCACGAACTTCATAAACAGTTGAGCCCGATTAGCTTGACCGCAATGCTCCTGAAAAATACACAAACGGAGAGAACAGTGGTTCTTCAGGAGGAAAACAGAGAATAAAAAGAGCTCTTTTAGAAAAGCCGAAGGATGCTAATGTTTAAAGGGGCTCTGTCACGCTATTTTGACCTCACTGTAGAATGCTAAAAGGTGTCTTTAAATCAATGAAAACCAAAAATAATAATGCAGTTTGTTTATTGAAGACCATGCTACTGCAATGAGACTATTTGCTGTCTTTACGGATGGCGAGAATGGAAACGGATTGCATTTTGAAAAATTTAGCGGAAATTTTTCAAATGTTCGCACCTGAACTTGAAGCCATGACCAAAAATGTATTATGGATGACTCTTCCTGCCAAAAAATCGTTTGATATCCACCTCCTAAATTTAAAAGAATAGTTTGGGCACAAGTAAAGGTCATAAAGAAGGATTTCTGTGTTTTTGGCAACAAGAGTTCCGTGACAGAGCCCCTTTAAAACTAAGGCCCTCCGTTTTAGAACGAAAGAAATAGCGATGAAATGGCATAAGCACTGCCGAGTTTTCGCACGCAAAAGCCTCACCTTGAACTTTGTAAAATGACTAAATCCAGAAAATCCGAAGGCTAAAAGAGAAGGGAAATAACAAAAGATCAACAAAGTGGATCCCGCCATTTATAATTTTCTCGGCTAGGGAAGCTAAGCTAAGGAAATCCCCGGAGACCATAGGTCAGCTTCGAAATTCGTCGGCAACTGTCGGAAAAAAACACTAGATCTAAGTACGTTTTCGCCTTCATTGATTAATGAAATAGAAAAGACGAGATAGAGATGTCTTGTTCGAACAAGCAGATGACCTTAAGCGCGATTGGCTTGATCGCTCAGTGGCACCTCCACAAGGTGGTTATTCGTCCACTGAATAAAGACGGAATCGGATGCGAAATTTTTGGCTTTTGAGGAGAAGAGAAATATGGCATATAGGGTCATTCACGTTGTGATCCCCGGGCCTCATTGGTGGGAGGAGTTGCCAAAACGTCAGCTAGAAGGAAGGACTACCTACAAGTACTTTTTTATAGTTTCAAAGTACGGTACATGGTACAGCGTGACGACCCAAGGTCCTCTTCCCAAGATCATAACAACAGCTTTAAAGAAGAACCCGCACTTACTTGAGAGGTAGCTCGATTTAACTGCTAAATCTCCAGCTTGTTTAACGGCACTCATGGAATGCACTATGGTCTGAATCGCCTTCAGAGTCGCAACATCATCTGAATGGCCAATCACGATGGTAAGATCAGAGTCCAGGAGATTGTAGCTAAAGAGAAAGTAATGAAATTGATCACTATTTAAGTAACTGTATCTTGTTATGGAGCCGACATACCTAACTTTCTGCACAGTGTCATGCAAATAGGCAAGAAAAACGGCAAGATTTGAGTTCAGGGTTGACTCATCATGGTGATATAGCCTAAGGAATGTACAGTGAACTGCCAGCACGAAAATGCCTCCGATACATAACATAGCTGGGCTGTGTGGACGCATATGGTGACGAAAGACAGGCAGTTGTGTTTTACGACGGAGGCCTATCTACTTATTATGGAACCAAAGGCAACGAAAAAAGAACTTACATCACAGGAAAAACTCCAGGGAACACTAAGCTTGCCTCAGCAAGAACTTCGTATAAATACCGAGTTTCAACATCGCCCGTAATGTGTTCAAGCAAAATTGCCTACGAAAAAAACAGTTCACAATGAACAAGCACTGACTTAAGACATAATGTGACTGCACTTTTAAAATTAATAACGAAGGACTACAAGGAAGGAAGGAAGGAAGGAAGAAAGAAAGAAAGGAAGAAAGAAAGAGGACACGGTTATCATTCGACTTATATTCCAATGTTTTCCAAATTTTTCGCATAATTTTTTTTTATCCGCCATTTGATTTCCAAGAGGGTTTTTTTCCGGTAAGCAAGCGCCCAAACTTACCAGCGTCGTCAGTAAAAGGGCCTGGGTTTGAGTGTCGTTCACAATTCCCGGATCCAAAAGCATATTCCGACACTCCGTGGGCCAAACAAAGGCCTGGTCGCCAGGATTATCATCAGGTCGAGGCGAAGAAGTAGTAATGACAATGGACACTCGAGAGTCCAATGATGTCGCACTGCCTGCGATGTGACTCTTTTCTAGTTTTCCAGGGCAGGGTAGGGTGGGACTGTCAGGTTCCTTTTGGTCTCCGGGCCGTAGATTGGAACGGACTTCCTCTGATACTGGTATTAACGCTGTAATGATTAAAAAGGACACATTGAAATTATAACAGAGAGACACATTAGTCCGGTAGCTAGTACGCCAAACATCCCATCTTACTGTTATCGCTGAGTAGATGAATACTATTTGACGAGTGATTGCATTACTTTTTTCAAGACCAGTGATTTGCATCATTTTCCTGACTTTACCCTAATCATGGAAAACCTTACAGCGAGAGCCTAAGGCGAGAAACATTCTCTACACGAGTAGCTGTGCCAACACAACCTAATACGTGTCAACAGCGCAGAACTGAGTACAATAGTCAACGTTTTGTCCTTACCTGCCAAGTAGGCGAGATTTTCTTTGTTCACAACAAAGGAGCCACGGCTGAAATGAAACACAAGACACGTGTTACGCAAGATTTCACTGACACGGGTCACGTGATTTAAAGTTACCATAGTTACCCGGTCTTTCGTTTGCTTGTGATGTTACACATCAAGTTCAGGATGCGAATAGCTCGTGCGGATGAGGTAGCCTGGGGATGATACACACCTAAGGAGACATTCAAGGGGAAGTTTAATGATATAGGCCATTTCAAAGTTCACTCACGCCTCCTTTTCAAAGCGAGTCCACGCGCAAAACTTTTGTTACGGAAATTAGTTTTACATACCAATGAAAACTTTTTTCATAGGACTTCGTTTGGCTTTGAATAAGAGAACTAGGAAATGGCCTATGAACCATAGTTAACAAATAGCAACAATCTCTCCTTGGTACAATCTCTCCTTTTCAGTAGAGTATAGAAATAGAAAAAAGGGGGTTATGCCTGCATGGTGAAGTGAGCAGTTGCTACTCTTGGACACAGTTTCGGACGTTTTTCAATGGACTGTCATCACTGGCCCGCAACTTATTTCCCTACATCCAACCTCCAAATGTCTGACAGTAACACAAGACTTAACAACGTCTTACGGAAACAAAACCACAGTTTACCTTTCACAAGGTGCACCGTGAGTGCAAAGTGGAAATTGTTGGAAAAGTGAAGGCCAACGAAATGATCCATTTGTTTACAATGAAACTCCAACAGAGGCTCTTTGCGTACCGCTAGAAGTACTTGGTCCACTGGCTGGGTAATAAAAAGAGGAATACTTTCAATGACAGTGAATAGAATACACATCAACCCGAAATTTAATCAAAGCGGGTTCTCAGCAGTTTCAGGTATGCGTAACAGGCCGAATCCGAAACGACGACCATCTTTCTGCATAATGAATCAAGGAAGCTTTCGACCCACCTGTTTCTCAAAGGCGCCGTGTGTCTCGAGTGTGATGAGAGTCTGCTCCAAAAGTGCCAGGCCACACGGATAAAGCGACACCTCTGATAACTAAAGGAAAGAGAAGGGTAAATACACTGACTCCTATGGACGATGGATGAGATACATTTACCTTAGCAAGTCTGATTCGACTTTACCTGAAGCATGGCTATGGCAATCCAGAAGAACGCTTTATGAAATTTGGAATTCTAGAACAACAAAACAATGACATATAAACAAGAGTGTTGAAATATCAAAAGAGTGTTTTGTTGCGTCAATCAGTCAATCCGTCGGTCCCTCCGTCAGTCAGACAGACTGATCAGACAGACAGACAGATCAGAAAGACAATCAGAGAGCCATGCAGTCCCACCATAGAGCTTCCAGAGCATGCCCTTTACCAATGGAGAAGTTTGAACGGCGTTTCTTCTCACCTTGTTGAGAATGACCTGGAGTCTTGAAAGGCACATAAACGCGGCTTCCATCAATACGAGATCATTGTAGGAACCCAGGGCCTATAAAGAAACGCGATTTGGATATTAATGAAATGTACTTGAAGAAGTACATTGTGTTTCCACCAAAACTCAAATATAAATGGAAAAGCAAATTAACCCTCACCACCATCAATACTTGCAAGACTTTCTGTATGAGCTTGTCATCTGCTTCTTTGCATATGCAACCAAGAACTACGACGGAACGAGGCTGGAGGGCGGGATTGAAGTCGAAAGCGAACCTGAAGACAATGAAGAAGAATGAAGGATCAATGGTCTTGTATATAGCTAACACAAAAATATAAGCGGGAAACTGGCTGACTTCGGCAGAGTACAAGAAGTACGAAAGTGGTTGAAACAGTATAAGAACACAATTATATACAGGAACTTACTTTGAAGCCAGTTCTGTCCACTTCTTGAGCCACGTGCAGTCGGGTAAATCTACCATGCAACTCTGTATCAAAGCAAAATGAAACAAATTTGTAGAAATGTTCACTTCCCCAAAAGAGAAGAAAACGTAAGTGTCCATGCTGTCATTTAAATGGCCAATGGAAGTTTCATCCAGAGTAGAAAAGATAGAACCACAAGAAAACACTGCTCAATAGCTTACATTTGAATGGTTACTGTTTAGGCTAGAGACCAGAATTACAACAGCACATTTCATATGCTGGGCCAAACCGTCCGATTTTACCCTCAGCTTGGAGTAAAAAACCTTGAGAATCCCTTTTCGAAGTACAATAAAAAGCGACAACGGAAAGCACCTCTCGACTGCTAGTTAACGGTCAAACTTCATTCTCTTTAAGTTAGTACAACATTCTGCGTCTCGGTTAAACTGAAAACAAAACATTGTACTGAAGGAGGAAAGGACTAACCTCCATTATCTCCAACAATAGGTCAGTGACTGTCTCCATTGCAGACATGCTCAGTGTGTCTCCTTCGCAGTCTCTCAGTGTGTACCTGCCTTGGTAGGTGGCCTTGAAAGCTTTAACAGCTGGAGTCTTCACCTTGGAGATGCCTTCAGAATTATAAATGAGTAAATATAAAAATGAGAATAAACTCTCGAGGTCTGGACGGGCCACACGCTTAAGACCAGCGTAAAAGAGACGAAGTTTCCAGAAGGTACATTACGACTTACCAAAGAGAAGATAAAACTTAGGCGACGAGAGTTCTGCTAATCGCAAACGAAGAAGTCTGTGGGTTTCATCTGAGGAACGTACAGGGGAAAAACCATTAGTACGGCTAATCAGAACTTTCACTAGTCCCAGAGCCTCATAATTAGTGGCTTGCGCTCCTGTAATTGCACTCACCACTAAATTTGATACATGAACAGGTGCAGAGTGACTGAATGATGTTGATGACCAGTCCATGAATGGAGGCCCGTATGGTGGGAGGGCCAGTTGATACCAGAAGGGACACGAGATGAAACAGATACGGAATATGGCTGGCAACTGCAACAAAAGACGCTGTTATTAGTACAGATAACAATGTGCCAAGACATTTGCATTTGTGACCACACTTTTAGTGTA
>BLFK01000490.1:1247670-1260170 GCA_014634185.1 Astreopora myriophthalma
CCACCTTCCACCTCCCGAAACGGGGAGGGGACGGGCGTGTCGACGATCAGAAATGAGTTGGGAGAAGCTGAGAAGTTGAAGACGGATAAAAAGTGAATCTGTCTGACCTACAGGACAGTTTCTGCCAAATAGTAACAGCTTACCGTCAAGACAATCATTGAAGGAAAGCATAAGAAGATATCTTGTGAGAATAGCAATGTCGTCCCACATCAGGTGCAGCTCCAAGCGAACAGTTGGAGAAATGAAGGTCTTGCTGATGAGCTAGAGGAAGGAAATGTGAATAATATGAGACTGACGATTTAAACAAGGAAGAGTATAGATTTGGACAAGTCACGTTTGTTAGCAATCATTATCACGTATTACCGAATCTAATCTTCCGATGACCTTGCGTGAAACAACTTGAACATTGGCTGATGCCAAAGCAACTGCAGTGTCGGCCATAACTTCCGCCTTCACAGAGCCCAAACCTCCCGTAGCACTGGCCTGAAAAGAAGACATTGGTTAGGCGTGTGTGCTTCTACAAATTGAATTAAAAAGCCAACTACTAACAGGTAATTTTTCTGGTCCCATAGAGGGCGAATAGATGTAGATGGTATGTGTACAACTGCGGACGACAGCTGAAACGAGTGGAGTGATCATTACAGTTTTGCACGCAGCTTAAGTCAAGAATGGTCTTCGCGTTCGATTAATTAGATACATTTAACATAACACAACAACAAAACTACAACAACACCTTGATGAAGCAGTCAAGAACAGTGTCCAATAGCTCGGTGACCTTTCCTATATTACCCCAGATTGTGGCTTGCACTGACGGATACATTGCCTACAGCGAAGTCAAACTTTATTATGAACAACAATGGTTACAATATGTTAGAAGAACGAAGGGGGCAGTACAACTAAAAAACAATAGTATACTGTATACTGCAGTTAAATGTAATTAAATGGACTTAACAACGAGAAGCGCCAGTGGTCAGGCATTGTCAGCGGTTTTGTTACACTGGTGCATGCATCATGATTCCTCGTGCTCACCATTTGGGCGGGTTTGTTGTGTTGAACTTACACGACGCAGTTGTTGACGCATTGTAAGATTGATCTTTCAAGTCATTCAAGTCACAGACTTACCCCTTTTTCTTTCACAGTCAGATTTATCAGTTCTTCTAAAATGTGTGTCATTTTCACCTTCTGTGGATCATCTGCAGGATACCTACAAAACCTAAAGAACAGTCGATCATTGAAGTCCGTGTCGTCTTTTTCCGGTACATGCTAAACTGTTTCACCCAGAAACAAAAACTCATCTCTGTTCACTGATCGAAACAAAAATTCGACAAAAAGTTCTGCCTATATCAATTCTGAGATAACCCGGACATGGCTTGGAACTGACTTTGACCATAACTAGTTATGCGAAATAGTCGTAGTCAGAACTAACCTTGCAAGATTTGGCAGCCAGGGTGCCATGTACTCCAAACACAAATGCTTCAGTTCGTAGTCAGATTTAACAAATCCCGTAATGCACTCTTCCAGGAACTGAAGAAACCCAAAAAAGACTTGTGTTAAATCACAGGGGGAAAAAAAAACGACCTAGTCTCCGGCAGTTACGTAAGATTTTCCACACTTCCACTAAACGCCGAACCTAAAATTTCAGAGCTTCCTGGCAGTACGCGCGAGGAAAGCAAAGCACCATTCTTCTTAATGGCTCAATTAGCTCACCACCTCGCAAATTGGAGAACATGCGCAAACTCTGCTAAGTTTCTAGCTCTAAGTTAACCCTCTTTTTACACTTTTACTAACCCTGATAATATAACTGAATTTAAGATTCAGAATTTTCTTCCCTCTCACCTCAAGAGTAAGCTGTGGTTCTCTTGCTGCCAGTTTTTCACTGATTCCAACAATAAAAAGGGTATTATTCGCTGGGATGCACAAACCTGAAGAAAAGTCGTCAAACGAACGTTATGACTGAGACCATCAATTAAACATATCCAATAGAATGTGGGCTGTAAATGTCTGCATACAGGCCCGTTTTAAAGAGTTTACTTGCGGGAGCAGGAGGGTCGGGGTGGTGAGCAACGCTGGAGAAACACTGAATGCCCTGAATGAACCCTCAATGGGTTAAGTTTGTATATGTGATCATGTGGAGTCACTTTTGAAGTGACTTATTTCGGTGTTTTGAAACTAAAGTATAGGAATTACTTCAAACGCGTCACAACACCACTGATAAATGACAATTATTTCAAAAGCTTAGTGAAAACCTCACCTGTTCCCTCCAATAACCTTTCTTCGATTTTCAGGTTAAAAGACTTGGTGACTGAACAAAGCAGATTGTAGGCAGCAAGTCGAAGACTGGGATCTGAAGTACCAAGGTTCAGCAACGCCTACAAGAGGGACAAAGCGTGAGTTTTTTTCTACAACTGCAAAATCTCGAAAACGCTCTTTAAACTGAAGAAAACCTCAACACAACTGTAGACGCAGGTGATCAATCTGTTTAACTAAAATGCTGAGATTCGAGTGAAAGTATCCCCATGCCCCTATTAACTCTTTTCAATATAGTTAAATTCTGTGCGACGTGTGAAGGTTATTAGTTATTAGTAAAGGCTGGACAAAGTTATCCTTGATGGGGGGTCCGCAATACAAGGGAGATTCGTTTTGACCTGTCTTTTTGTCTTGCCTTCACACTTCAACATTAAAGAAACGAAGCCGCGTTTGCGTGACGAACGCACCTTGTCTTAAGATGATGATAATTTATCATTATTATAAGTCTTTCTTAAATCTCCTGCAGTCAGTGCCAAATGAACTCATTTCTTACCATGTTTAGCAGTGTCCCAGGTACATCTTTGGGTTTGATCTTTTTACTTGCAGCAGTGGATGAATCCTGCGAGAAAGGAAACAAGAAATCGCAGAAAGTGGCAAGCTTTTCTAGCGAATAGCAGTAAGTGTATACACTGGTTAACAGACTGTTCCACTGGGTCGTCCCTTTTTTTTTATGATAGCACTTTGGAATACAGAAACTAGTGACTGTTATTGGTTCTGTTCTCTGCCTCGCGAGGTTTTTCTCCCAGTACTTCAGTTTACCCTTCCCGCTCAAACACTAACAATTGACATTCCCCTTCGATATGGAAACAGTTGACGGACAGCCTCTCGAGGGAACCACTGCTGATTCTGTTTAGCGTTAGGTCCGCATAAAAAGCCTGGCAAGTGAAAATTTTGTTTTGGCTAGTGCCATCAAACTTCTTGTTATTTAGCCCTGTAATATAACGGGAGAGAACTTGTGCGGGCAGAGAATGAAAGCCTTCATTGGCTTTGGCTCAAATGCCAGTGCATTTTATTGTTCACCACTAGCCTAGAGCTTTCAGAGCGCCCAATACAAATGGAAACAACTAACATTCAATCGAAAACGAAAAAAAAAATCGTCTAATTGACAAAATAAAAAAGACGTACCGGCTGTGAAAGCTGCCATCTGGTCTTGACATGTGTGACGGCTTGTACGATCTGCTCAGTATCGTTGCTCATCAACAGAATTCCAGGACCAACATTCACAAGCTTTAGGAGACAAAGATTCTCGTCCTCCACTGTGGCCTTTAGAAACAACAACACGCAAATGAAGGGAAGAGAAGACTTCGATTTAGGTGCATGGGATAAAGCGACTGGACTTAAGTCTATGTTCTCACATCAATTGTACGTTTCATCGGGTACGGAAACATAAGGAAAGATTTCATACTCATAACTGCTCGGGCTTAAAAGGTTACGTTCCTACCCAGCCCCCCAACTACCCAGCCCCACCCGACCACTGACTGCGCAGTGACAGCAAAACAGAACCTGTAGGCACGGGCGAGAGAAAGTGAGAGAATATATTTTTAGTTTTCGGGTTGGTGTTGACACTAGTGAACTGCTCTTGAAAGGAAATTTTCATCATCTTAGTGTCAAATTGCAAGGTGCAAAACTGGGGACTCCTACCCTAAATAGTTCGAAACGCGTTTTTCAAAAGCCTTTTCAAAATAGCACATTACCCACGCTACTGAGAGGTCGTTCCACTGCAATGTAAGTGAACCTACCCCTTTGATTTCAGAAGCGTAGTACACATCATTCAGGATACTGGAATAACCCAACACTCTGTGCCGCTCAGGAGTTGTGATTTGAACTGAGGTGGGACCAATCTAAGGACACAAATGACAACAGACAAGGATTACCCAAAAGGTAAACAGGTTTCATTAATTATACAGTCAAATGGGTGAACTTACTTTCACAAGAACATTACTTTTAGACGACACCCTAAAAGCCGCGAAAACCTGTCAAGAAAATTTAAAGATGGTTGAGATATTTTTCGATTTAAGTTTTTCTTCGATCACAAACATGTAAAATAGGGCGATGTATAACTCAACGCCTTATGAGAAGGTCAGGCTTCAAAGACAATGGTAACAGAGTTCACGAACACTTTACCTTCAAGTCCTCCTCGAGAGTCAATGTAGAGCTTGGTAGCATGAGCTCACCAGGGCTGATGTACTCATGTAACTTACTTAACGACTCACAAACTCGCACCACGGAACGGCCCTGAATGAGCAACCAAGAAAGCAAAGATATCTTGATTAGTGAATATATAAAACGCTCATAAATGAGCGGCAGATATGAAAAGTTCTATTTACATAGTGATCATTAAAGTGAACTTGGCAACTTCAGCTCAAATGGTGATTACTTATGGGTCAAATGAACTTTACTTGCAAAGCGAACAATTCCTCCCCAACGTATTTACAGGATGAGCATTAGATCAATACCGACAAATCGTCAACACACTAACACTACCGCAAACGAACTATTTCAGCCAGTTAAATGGAAAGCCACGCCAAACCTAATTCACTGAGACGTTTTTGCTCTCTGCTAACCTGTAACATATCTGTGTTGGAAAAGGAAAGTTTACGTTTGCGCATTACCTTGAGTGGGGCCAAATTGCGTTCGTTGTACTTGGCGTATTGTCTCAAAGAGCTGCTGCAGTTGTACCAGTAAGCTGCCATTAGATTCTTTACTGCACCATCAGGTGCGACTCTCAGAAGCTTTGCAACTGTGTTTGGCTGAGAAAAAGGATCAATAGAAATTAGTAGACGCTTGTAATATGACTAGTGGAGCATATTTCAATTGAGTGTTGTAGCAACTACTCTGGCAAATCATAAGATGTGCAGACATGCAGTTTAATGGGCCAGTCAGAATAAAATACATGCAGCCGGCGTCGAGTAAATGGTGCGTGATGTTACCAATGACAAGACGTAGTTTAAAAAACATATCCACTTTTCCAGACTCAAACTTCTGGTCAATGTTACCCACACAGCTGGCCTAAATTTGTGAAATGAACACGTGTAAGGGAGTAAGACAGATGATCCCATATGTGACAAGTCATTGCAAAATATTGACTTATACTAGGAATTGATCCCAACTTACACTAAATCTGTTCTCCAGGGTGGTGTGCGTGAAGTCCACAACCAGTTCCCAAGGCTTCTCAATACAGCTCTCTATCGTTAGCAGGGCGTGGTAAATGAGAAGTTCGTCACTTATTTGGTCTCCTCTGCAGGAATAAAAAGGAAACCAGCAGACTCAAAAGGTAATCAAAAGCTACCCAATCAATTTGACACTATACACAACCAATAAAGCGGTTTGCGGTTTTCAGCTGGGAGTCAGACGAGCGCATGAACCATCCAGAAACAACGTATGAGCGGCGCCTAGCGCGGGAAATTGCGCACAAGCCAGTAACAAAGTGTTTTGGTTTTGCTTCTTGTCGGATGAAACATTAATTGCGGGCGAGAACCGTTCTCGTGGGATGTTAATAATATCATGATTTTACGAGCAAATTCCGGCACCTGAATCGTCTGGCGATGTAGTAAAACACGGGATTCCCTGCCTTCGACTTTCCACTCTTGAATAAAAGAAAAGTAAAAAAGATGAAGCGATCAGAAACTTTTCTTTCAAAGTTCTCAGTGCACTAACATAATCTGGGGTCTTAAACGAAGGACGCACAAAGGCATCTTAAAGCACTTAACATAACTCTAATGTGTAAAACCAACCTGATAAAAGACATTTAAACTTTTGATGGCCTGCAAATCATCCCGACTCTCCTCAGCATGTCGGGCCATGAACTCTTCAAATCGAGCTGCTCCGTCTTGCCACCGCCTAAGCATCAAACCAAAGATGTTGGTTAGGTAATTCAGATAGGAGCAGTTTCCAGTGGCGAATGAAAGCGCGAACGAAACGATCAGAACGTATAAGAACCCCCAGCCTTTTGTGTACAGGTCCCTTAAGACTGTAGTGCAAGCTGTGTATTATAAAGATGTGCTGTTGTGGAATATGCTGTTTTTACCAAAGAGTTATTTAACAAATAGCACGCGTTAAACTTACGCATGAGAAAAATGATTTTTCTGTTGATCGGGGGGGCCAAGGTGAGCGAGAAGGGTTGACATTTTCTCAAATGGTCTTCTCCCAAACGTCTTGAATTCACTGAAAAGAAAAAGAGGGTATTTTTTTTGTTTTCACACTCGGCTTGCTCCAGTAAAAGTCAAAGCCACATGTAGATGTACACGTGAAAAAATAGTTGCGAGTGATAAAAACTTGTTACCGCACTAACCAACTTTTAGTCTTGCTATCACTAACCTCTTTGTGGCTAAGTAGGTCCCAATTTTTTCCTGGTGATCCCATAAGAGCTTATGGAGACTTAAAACACTGCTGTCACTGATGTAAGAATAACTAGTGCTGTCTTCATCTCTTTTTGAAGGGGACTTGGAAGAAATGGTATTGAAAAAACTACAACGTAAAATTAACCAAGAAAACAACATATTGGTAAGTGCTTTACTTATTTCTTTAAACGGTACCCTGTCATCCAAGCGAAAAACAAAATTAACTCGTAATACAAGAAAAAATACAGCTGACAGTAACAAGATTGGTATAGTTGAAAGGTTCTCTTACTCTCTCGCCTTCTCGAAGTTGGTTTGAAGAAAACCATTGAATGGTTCCATGTGTATTTCTTTGGTAAAAAGAACATGGTTGCCTAAGTTCTGGAGGATCTAAAAAACGAAGAAAAGTTATAACTCGTGCCAGGCCTTCTAAGGCCCCAAGTCTAAACCCTAGCGGCGTATTTTTAAGTTGGAAAAGGGAGACTGCGACTTCCCTGCTGGGTTTACCCAAAGGGGTCGGAATGGTTTGTAAAACATTTAAGACTCAAAATTAACGACCATATTAAGTTGAATTAAAACGACGTTTCGACGACGCTCTCATCATTATCAAGTTCACAGCAGTTCATTGAACTTTTAAACCTTGCTTCAAACTTGAACAGATTTATTTTTTTAGAAAGGTGATTCGAAGAAAAACATTGTAATACGAATACACAAAATGGGTTATTTAGTTGCCGCAAACGAGATTAAAAACAAAACTCCAGAGCAAACCCAACCCCAGCGATTTCGGTCACCGAGGGGACCTTTGGGAATAGGGTCCAGTGCTAGAGCAATTATGTATGATCTTACCTTGGACAAATACATGAGTCCTCTCCTAAGCTCTTTTGAAGGAATCTCGTCAATAATCCCAGTCACGTGAGGTGATGCTTCGAAAAAACAACGAGAAACCAGCAACTTCGTACTGTCTAAGTACATATAAAGTAATGTGAACACGAAAGACTCTCGACAAGTCAGACGCGGGGGTGTTGCAAAATTTTGGTACGACAGACTTTTACAGAGTTTCTTCTACAAATTCTTGCTATACAAAATAACCCAACTTACTTATGGCTGGATTGATGAACCTCAAAAAGAAGGCACTGCCTACTGCTTCCAAGCTGTGTTTAGGGAATCTCTGGTGAACAACCTACAGTTTAGGAAAGTTGGTAAAGGTCGTGTGAGCAACAGAATCAACGAAAAAATACTGTTCCTTGGGGCCATGGAAAAATAAAGATCGGCTCATCATGCTCTAAGGGAAAACACAACTTTTGCCAGCAACTGATGATTCATGAATGTGGATTGCGAGGAAAAGTTCATTATATATACTTTCCTTCCATTGACTCACCTCTCTCAAACAATAGCATAAATTCCTCAGCTGAATCGGGAAGCTAAAAAATCGACACAAAGTATAAATAAAGCGAAGATCATTTTTCATGACAAACAAATGTTTTTTTTCCATCAGACAAAATAATTGTCTTTTGTTGTTAACGCTTTCTGTCCCTGTGCATTAGCGGGTGTGGTCTGTTTTGTTCACGACAATGTTTTTTATCTATTTCCTCTTCTGTGCCAAGATTTGTGATGAATAAAAATCATTGTCCAGAACGAAACAGAGCACACCCGCTAATGCATAGGGAGAGAAAGTTAAGAACAAAAGAAAAAAAAGATACAGCTTTTATATCTGCTAGGAAAATAACATCTGTATGAAAGGCTGGCTTATTGAACCTCTGAAGTAAATACTTGAAACGGAAATAGACGAGGCCGCTCTAGTTAACTTGAGCAACAGCCACGCACAGCCCTTGCAGTAACGGCAGACAAGTTTTTGTCCACAGAACAATGTTAATGTTAGACTGATAAATGCAGTGTGAAAGTTCGCAACTTGAGCAGTTGCAGAAAAACACAACAAAACAAAATCCAAGCTAAGCCAAGAAACCTACAAAGCATCTTCAATGAAGCAATAGTATATAATGGATGAACACACCACAACTTAAAACTTACATTACCTGTCAACAGATATGATAATCTCGTTGAAAAACTTTTGCGCCACTTTGATCAGGTTGTTCCTGTTTTCTTCAACACTTTGCCCCTTTTCAAGCCTATTTCGGCAGAAGGATTTTAAAAACAAGTGTCTTTTCGACAAATTCTCTCACAGCATTTATGTTATGAAGCTATCTACCAGCAGATAACAAGGCCTGGGTGTACACAGTAGCATGAGAATATTTTCTGTTCACTGATGTACAGTGCAAAACGCATTAACAATACAGATTGATGAAAGTGAAGAATGATCATCGCAGTTAATTTTCCAATTTAAGCAATTGGAAAGGAGAAGCCTAAATTGACCTCGCTCCCAATGTATGGCTTCATAGCTCAATTGGTAGAGCATCGCACCGGTATCGCGGAGGTCACGGGTTCGAATCCCGTCGAAGCCCTGATTTTTTCAGGCTTCTCCTTTCCAATTGCTTAAATTGGAAAATTAACTGCGATGATCATTCTTCACTTTCATCTACAACCGCAGTTCACGTATGAATTATTTCATATATACTTCACATCAATACAGATTGAGTAATCACGATTGTGACTCATCTGTTGTGTTTCTCTGACATGGATGAGAACATTTAATTTTTGTCGGTTTGCTGACCTTGTTGGATCAACTTCAAGGGAGACCAGTTCTTTATACATTGGAGCTATCAGTGGTCCCAACAGTGTATGCAGGTAATTACCACCGAATGCCTTGAAGCAGTAAGTCATGGTTTTACTTGCTAAGCTGTTTCCTCGGAATAATGTCTGCATTCCCTCAGCACTGTATACCTGGTGAGAGAGTGGTTTAAAAATATTAAAAGTCCTTTCGGTCTTGATCATTTTTGAAAAATATTTTGCTGAAGCGTACTCATAAATAGGAGTCAACAAACCTCTGTGGTGAAAAGGTTCTTCAGTAGCTGTGGAAGGATATGTCTATCATCAAACAGAGTGACAAGGACATGTGCCAACTCATCCTGAAAATAGTAAGAGGAATAAACGTTCAACACAAATCATCGATAAGTAGAGCAACCACCAGCTCAGAACGTCCCTACATTGATTTTGCCACCCACCACCCAACTTTTTCTGTAAGTTTCTTAGTTAAGCTTCCCTCTGAGAATTTGCTTAGTGGTACACTGATAGCATAAGTGAAACAACATATCAAGTGTCAACACTCATGACTGTGTTGTCAGAGTGATGTTGTATATCATGTGCCACGTAAAGTGTCCTGTGTTAGGACAACTGGGTCCCCACATAACTGCAATGAGAACCAATCCTACTTTATTAAAGCTAAAATTGCTGTACATGTCAGAGCTTCATTCACTTACCATTTGTTGAACAGGTATTACACTAGCCAGGGCCATGGCAATTGGAAGCCTGCCACCTTCTCCTTTTAGAGTCAGCAAATCCACCAGTCTATCAAACCTGTCCATTAACACTGTGTCTGCCAAATTGTCAAATTCAGTGCCCTAGGAATCAAAGACAAGAATTGGGTCCCCCATTCGTAATGACAATTAATGAATAATCTTTCCACATTTTTCATCAGGAAATCAATGAAAGTAAAGGTGTATTGTCTGCAAGACAAGTTGAAGTTCATCATCCCAAAACCAGAAAGTCAAACTTGGCCTTTTAAATGTTGGCCTGCTATCATACACCCTTCACACCTGTTGCAGAATCTTTGTCAGCACTTCCATAAACACAGCTCGAGTCTGCAGGTCATCATGGTAACCAAGCCCTGCAACACAAAGAACACAAATCTTTGTTTGTGGCTCATCTCACAAATAGAGGTTGGGTGCCCCGGAAATAGGGGGCTGAACCCACCAGGTAATCTACAGACTGATCTTTTGTGGCTGTTACACTACCATGGCTGCCACCTGACAATTCGAACATCCATGAGAGTTTCAAATAACTTAAATGTGTCATTTGAAATCTGTTTGTTTTCATTCTTGCAATGATGGCTCTTACTTAAGAGGATGACTCTTAGTTACTGTGATAATCAGGTTATTGCTAACTGCTGACAGGTTAGCTCAGTTGATAGAGCACCAGACTCCCGTGTGGTGTTCCCAGTGTGGTGGCCTCTGACCCTTTCTGTACCAGGGGCATGCCTGTTGAATCCTTCTGGTTATTTCAATAAGAATTGTAACGGCTGCCAGTTGTGCCATAAAGAAGTCCTGACTAACTGTTCTAAAGCACTTTGAGTCTTTGATGTCATGGAATAAAGTGCTACATAAATACATCACATCATGATCATTACCATTATCATTATCATTATCATCATCATCATTATTGTTGTTGTCATCCCATAATTTTGTCACAGACTCTTACCTATAGCATACATGAGCCCAGTGTCAATGTTGGCATTCAGCAGATTTGACATAGCCAGTACGGTGTTCTGGTGCAGTATTTGTGATGCAATATAACACACATTTTCCCTTGCCCGTATGGTGCATTTCTCATTGTTCATCAAGTTCATGAACAAAGTAAAGTACCTGAATATGAATGTCACAGATGTTTGTATACTTGAGCTTTGGGGTAACAATTTCAATGGAATTATTTCAATCTCATTGAGTATGATTACATATGAATTTGACTATGATTTCTGTGATCGTACTAGCAAATACACAGTAATTGAATTTCAGACAAGACAATTTGGTATTTTGGTATTGTTTATTTCTCCACTTCACTTCATAGTCACATTCATAAACAAAACACAATGTTACATGAAGAGGAGAGGGGCACGTCTAGTGTTACCAATATTGTGCCCATTAACTATAATTGCTATTATGAATAAAGAAAAGTTAGTTAATTGTATTATACAAAGGCAAGGAAGGGGGGAAAGGAAGCAATTAATTGACAAAAGTTACATAATTATAGGTAAAAAGTATGCATGTTTATAGCAAAATACACATCAATTACTGTAAACTTATATACATTAATATTCATTGATACTGAGCAGCATAATAATGTTTCAGTGCACTTAAGAATATTTTTTTCTGAGAATTTATTGCGAATGAACGACGGTGTTATTCCAAAAATATTTACCACTAATACTTGGACAAATTCTCCTAATATTTGTTCAAAATATTCAATAACAATTACTTGGGAGCATACTAACCCTGACTGCATATTGTTCTTTACTTGTTTAAAATGCCCCATCTTGAAAAACAGACCATTTGCAACAACAAACCAAACTAGGAGGGGGAGGGGTAGGGTAGAATGCATGAATTTGTGCCCATTGACCAGTGAGATGACCTATGCCTCAGAAACTGCTCATTTGAGAACTGACCAATAAATTGAAGATTTTTAAGACATACTTGAGAAAAAGTTGTGACTTTGCTTCCACAATGTCTGTCTCAGTTCCCTCAGGCTGAAGAGGCAATCCTGACAGCAGTGATGCTATGGCACGCATCACTGTAGCATCAAGTTCTCTGGTGATCAAAAAACAATGCCATTAAAATCAAACATGCAGTTGTCTTTAAAATACACAATAAGGTACGTCTAGATCCAAATTGAATTTGAACTTTTTTTTAATTTGAGTGGAATTCACTTTTTCCTTCCTCTCTTATCAAATCAAACAAAAAGCTCACCTCCCTAAAGCAAAAATTTTCATGAGCTCCACTGCCAGCAGGTTTAATTCACAAATCATTTTTACTTACATACAGAGGTAAAGGTTATAGCCTTTAGTAAGTCCCCAAAATGATTCAGTAAGAGTGTCCACAAAGTTGCTTTATTTGTAACTTGCAGCCCTGATACTTTGACTGAGTAGAAATAGATTTTTTGTCTTTTTGATCAGCAAAAAAACTATGGGTT
>BLFK01000490.1:1265170-1290170 GCA_014634185.1 Astreopora myriophthalma
CCTCTGCCATTTTGTGTAAGTATTGTCCCAGGCCTATTACAAAATACCACAAAGACACAGTTTTACAAGCGGAACACACCATGCTTTATAATCGTTTCCACTTTAGTTTGAGTAAAGATCTACCTCCTGGATAATGACTGACCTTGTAGATAGTCAGTCAGATCAAGACTTTTCAGATAAGAAAATTTAAGCATTATTTTCCACTAGCATTCTTTCTGAAATCAAGGAAGGTTGTGAGCTGGGGTTCCATTTCATTACAACGACCATTTTGATTGGTCCCAAAGGCAGCCAAAATTTAGTAACCTACATGTAGTATACAACACCATGAAAGACAATACCCTCCATGAACTCAAATTTTCTCAGAGTACTGTTCCAAAAGAGAAACCTTTTCCTCCAAGTTTTCAATGATTTTTGTCACAAAAAATGGCACTATCTCAGCATGATTGTTCTACATTGAGTACAATATAAGTACACGTAAGATGTGTTTAAAAAACAAAGGTACCTGCATATTTCCTGGTGTTTGCCTGTCAAGTTGTCTTAACAAAGCCATGATGCGTTTTTGTAATGCAGCTCTCCCTGGGGTAGATAATATTGTCAACCAGAGAATTTAATTTGAATGTTGCTGATCTGACTAGCATCAAGCACTCCACCTTTAATTTCACAGAACATAATGCATATTACTATAACCTTGGACATTACAAAATATTAATGAACAATTAATCTTAACCACCCCTCCCCAATTTAAATGACTAAGGCACATCACCTTGCACATGGCTTAATTGTTGATTGGAGGAGGGGGATTATTTTCTTTTTTATTGTGCCCAATATTGTAGCAAGTTCTCCCCCCTGAACTATTGCAAGACTCCCCCTCCCCCCCAAAAAAAAACCTACAGCTGTACTGAACTCACCGGCTCTAAATTTAGTAGCCTGATCGGAGAGATCACGGTATACATGCATGTTCTGAGCAGTTGGAATCTCATTGAGAGACTCTGAGCTCAGTACAATGTCCACTTCATTGCACATGTGACCAAAACAAGAAAGTGAAATCAGCACAGTTTCAACGTTGGGACTCCATAAGAAAGTTAAGAAAACTTCCTGTTGAGAGAAAACAAGGAAATCAAATCATTTCAGTGAAACTCTTTGTCTACGGCACTGGGCTCAGGTTGAATCTGTTAGGTTAAACCAATGTGTGGCACTCTATTACTCATACCTCAAGTTTAGTTTGAGAAACTGTACAGATTGGTAAGTGGCAGCCTATAGAAGCTTGCTCCTGGAAAAAAATAATTAAGCCAAAAAAGTCAGCTGCAAGATGCAGTACAAATAATACCAGTACAAAACCTGCAATGAGTATCTGCACAAAGATAAACTAACCTTGTGTTTTCTAAGAAATTCATTTTTGCAAAGTGTCAGTTCCCTCAAATATCGTAGAAGAACAGTTCCATGGCTGCCATGTCCAATCAAAAACTCAGCAATAGATACCATGACATTAGAACTTAAAACAAAAACAGACTTGGTTAACTTTGCATCACTAGTATGAATTTTGAAAAACCTTTGCAGCTGAACAACATAAAACAGTTCAAGCCAACAGCTCACACAAAGAGCTTATTATAATCAAATGGACATTTGCCTCCCTTGCATTTCATAGCCTATCTTTAGGCAGTTACAAAAGTCGGACCGGATCAATTCGGATCAACTCGAATCACTTGACTCGGATCGATGTAAAAACAAATAAGTCCTCGATAAATCACACTAACCCTAACCTTAGACTTAACATGAGCAAATCTTACCATGTTTGCTAATGAAAACCTGTTTTTACATCGATCCGAGTCAAGTGATCCGAGTTGATCCAGTCCAACTTTTGTCCCTGTCCCCTATCTTTTCCATTCTGGGGGAGAGAAGGGCCCCACTCCCCTGAGATGACCCAAGCATCCAGCCATGTCAGCAATGCAGTTGTTGACGTTTGCTTATGCACTTACCTGATTTCCCAGAAAGAAGCAATGGGTGCTACAGGGTTCCACATATCAATGTAATCAGACTGAAAGAAGCATAGCAGAGTCTGTAAAACAAAGAAAAAGGAATAAGAACCACATTTATTATATGGCTAGCTCCATGAGCGGGCAAGATGAACCAAATTGTGCGCTGTGATTGGCTACCCGAGCGGGCAAGATGGAGCTGTCTTGCCCGCTCAGGAGCCATATAATAAATCCTTTATTGACCAAGCTTTTTCGGTCAAGATGGCTGGATATTGGCCTCGTTCGTTTTTTGCGTTTTTATGGACCTCGACTTCGTCTCGGTCCATAAAAACGCAAAAAAAGAGCTTGGCCAATATCCAGCCATCTTGACCTCATGGGTCAATAACGCATATGTATGATGAAATGATAGATTTACACTGTATTAGTAATTTATGTAATATTTATACTTGAAAAAAAATCTGAAAACAAACCTATGATTGTTAGAGGACTACAGAACACCCATGAACTAAAGGTTTTACCTCAAAAGAGGAAAAACTACAGACTTTAAAACACTATAACAGACAATTCACAAGGGTAACCAACATACAATGTACATGAAGTGCACTAACCACACTTGCTAGATAATTTTGACTTGAATCTGCTAACCTGAGCAGCCTCATGCCTGATATTAGATGGTAATGTTGGGGTTAAAATGAGGTTTACCACACCCATTATCACTTGAGATGAATTCTTTTGAATCTCCCAGCCATGGAGATCAGGATTCTGTGGGTAAAAAAAATTAATAAAGAAACAGTTACTGTAGATACCATCTTGTAAATTTAACTAACACACCACCTTGGGAACAGAATAGCTGGCACTATGCAAACTATCTGTGTCACTGCTTAGCTGTAGCAATTGAAGGGGTGTGTGATGGGGGGAGGGGGGGTGGGGGCAGGTCAAAAGGGAAAACACTTCACTTCTAGTTGTCATGTGTCACTCAAAAATGCCCATCATGCCAAAAACTGGGGTAAGAGGATGAAAATACACGTACAGGAAAAAGATTTTGTGCTCTCTTCAATCCACTGCCCTCTTGTTCAGCAGACAACATGGGACAATTTTGACAAATAACAACAACAACAACAACAACAACAACATAAAAAATCACTTAACCCTTTAACTCCCAGTAGTGCCACTTACAGATTTTACTCTGTCTAACGCCAGACGATTTTACTCGTCACTGGGGCACCCCTTGGGGCTGAAAGGGTTAAGCCCTTTCTACCTGGAGCCTAAAACCTCTACAGATATCTTGAACTCTCTAAGGAAATGCCAACAAAAGAACAAGGATTTAAAGAGGGAAGAAACTAGAATAAGAAGTCTTAAGTTAAGAAAGCAAGATTTTTTACAGGAATTCAACCAACTTACATGAAAAGCAAAAATTGGGTCAGCATGGAAAATCTTCACCAGCCACAGCAACAACTCTTTATCTTGTTTCTTGTTAGAATGCATCTCATCTTCCTTATGCTTCTTATCCTTTACTTTGTATATCTGTTAAATAAGACACAAATCTTCCTTTTTACACCTTGGTCCCATTCTCAGGGTTTATTGGTGTGTGTCCAATATACCCATAGGTTTCCAGTATTCAACAGTCAATCGTTCTGTTACTTTATTGTTTAATCACTCTGGTTGACTGAGTTGTTTGTTGGTTTTTTCGTCATTTGACTAACCTGGCTCAGCCTTGATTGCTGTCCCTCCTGTTCTGCATTTTGTACCCTGCTGCAAGTACTCTGTTGAAAGGAAAGACAAATGTAAGCTACTTGAATTCAAACCACACTACCATGGTCCAGCTAGATGTTTATTTTTACCAGATGGTCATCTATTTTTTGTTAAAAAATTTAATGTTGATGCGAACAATTATAATTTCCTGAATATTAATTAATACAAGGCAAAGCTTGAAAAACACTGTTTGCACATAATAATAAATAAAAATTTATTGTATTATTTTCACTTCATTAGAATCAGTAGGTGAAAAGATCTTTATTTGTGTCTTGATTATTATTAATTAATTAAAGTAATTATCACTGTAACAGTGAAAGAAACAAAGAGATTCGTTTGAAAATCTGGTGATTCATTTCTGATGGCAAAACGTTAGTTAAATGTACCGTCATTGAACAGAAAGGGTTTGGAGGAATCGTTTAGGTCCAAATAAGGCTACCGGTAAATGTCATTCAGGCAAAGTGAAAAACAAAACCAATAGACCAATTTCAGTGCTTAAAAATTAAACTTCTAACAACTAACATGACTTCAAGGCTCTGGGGAATAAAGTAAATATTTGTCCCCACAGGACCTCAAGATAATGCCCTTTGTCTAAGAGTGAATTTTAATATATCGAAATTGGCCTATTGAATGCAGCTTTCCCAGGTGCCTGGCCATAATTATCGTGCATAGGCTCAACCTGCTTTGGTAGAGCTTTGCTTGCAGGTTTTACATGTTTTATTTTCCTCCCTCTCAGATTGTTGTATTGACAAGTGCCTGGAGGTGAGCTGAGGCTTGGTTGCCATGGTGACCTTTCAACCAAGGAGACTGCTGCCCCCCCCCCTCCTGTTGCTACTTTTCAACACCTACCTTCCTATACTATTGGCTCAGTCTTTTAATTTGGGCTACGGAACTACATCTGTATTCATGATCAAAGTAACATGGCATGCAATAACATCTTGGGAGGTGACATACCAAGAAGAGGTGTCTTATGGCTGGAGCTTTAGGATGAAGTACTTCAGCTTTTGGCCACCACCGAAGAGGAGCCTCTTTCACTATGGAGTAAGTTCCTTTCACAAATGCAAGATGATAAATAATGGGTGAGCTTGGCTGAAGGCAGACATCAAAGTGTTGGTTGTTTCTGTAGTTGATGCGGAAACTTGACACAAAGCAGTCAACCACGAGCTCTTCTGTAGTTAGAAAGCTTCCAGATCCCAGAGAGAATGGTTTGCTGACATTGAATAGAAGAGCCTGCCAAACAATAAAACATCAATGGTCAGTGATTATTGATAAATAGAACTAGTATACAGTCAATGTTACTTGATTATAAACATAGTAATCCAGGGAGTGTAGTTCTGATACAATGACTGTACACATTTTGACAACCTGAGTTTAAGTGATTACCAGAGTCAAATACTATAGTGTACAATCACCTTGAGTCAAGTCAGGGTTGCCACCCATTGGGATAGAAAAAATTCCCTGACATTTCCCTGACTTTTCACTGACCAAAGACCAATTTTCACTGACCATCCTAGGCAAATCCTTGGGCAATAAAGCCAGTGGAAATCAATATCTTTGCAGGATTTTTTGAAACAAAAACACCTTTACTACCAAGGAATCTCCTTCCCAAACAAAATGGCTAACCAAACGTAAAATTCCCTGACTTTTCACTGACTTTCAGGTAGAATTTAGAAATTCCCTGACTTGATACACAATTCCCTGACTTTTCCCTGACCTTGAAAAAAAATCTGTTTTTCCCTGACTTTTCCCTGACCGTGGCAACCCTGCAAGTAGTACATCACATCAACGGATATGTAAAAGTTACAGAATCTTTGAACATTGAAAGTACAGTACCTTTAATTCATTGAGCATTGTGACAACAAGGAAGCACAACACAGAGTTGTCTTCTGGTTTCATGTAAGTTGCGACCTTACAAAGTTTGACACACACCACAGCTGCACTCTCAGTCAGGGTCTTCGTGCTAGTCAGGGCTTTCTTCAAGTGATCAAGAAATTCTTTCTGAAGAAGTCACGTGATAAAGATGAATTACAGCTCACATACAACTTGTTCACAATGAAATGCCATACATGTATATATACATTTTTTTCCTTTTTGCAAAATCCTGGAAAACTTAAGGGCCGAGTTGCTCAAAGCAAGGTTAGCACTAATCCAGGTTAAATACTATGACAACCAATAAGATTTAACCAGACTTAGCACTAACCCTGCTTCGGAAACCCCGGCCCAGATGTTGTAGTTTAAAATGATATCAACCCAACTGAATCAACCATTTATTCATTTTGAACTAGAACAAAAACACGCATTTAAACAATGCGTGCAATATGATGGAAAAAAAACCCAACCAGTTGTACCTTGTACCTTAATCATGCTCATTTTGTCATCTTGTGCGTGTGATTTGGGATAGTTCATTCCATAACAGAGCCATTTATTGCAAGAAATAGCCATTTCCGAATTTCCTTCAGCCTCTTTTTTCAAAGCAAGCCTTACTGTGAAGTCTCTCCGGTGAAAATCAGTTTTTATTCATATGTAAAGTAAAAATAATTACCATCACAAAACTTTCGCACTTAGACTCGCTTTGAAAAAGAGGCTGACGTCAACTCGGAAATGGCCTATTTGGATGCAGTTTTGCAAGATGTCCACAAAAAGTGACTTGAGAATTTCCATTCAGACATTGTCAATGTTATTGTTCTTTCTTTCAATTTTCCACTGGAGAGTGATGATAGAAAATCTTAAGTTTGTCAACAGAAAATGTTTGAAGACATGTGTTCACTACACAATCCAACATTTGTAAGAGAAAAGAGGATTGACTGCACAATTCAAGCTAGATGTGTTGAAAACTTTTGCTTCCTGGTCTCGTATATTCAGGTTAATTTATCTTGTACCTTGTTGACCTTGCAGCTGTCAAGGACTCTTTCACTAGTAGCTATTTGCTCAAGCATATCCTAATAAAAGAAAAACAGCACAGCTTTAGGTGAAGTTCTTTTCAGAAAACCCATTGTCGATATTGAAAGTACTGTCTTATACTCATCAATAGAATCCTAAACATCCTTGTCATACTGTAAGGTAGCATCATCATATCTTTGTCACTGTCATCGCAACATTACTGTATGTGTCCAGGAGGTCAGGGTTCAATAATTATTACTATTATTGAGATAAATTCTCTTTTTTTTTTCTTCTGTAGGTCTCCAGATGAACCATCATTTTTTTTTTCCTTCCCAAACTAAAATTTACCACCTTCCTTACATTTCATCAATATCACTCTTAAAATCACACTCATAATCTTCTGGCTTTAGTTGTTCAAAAGGTGGATAATGCTATCCCCGGGATGAATCACAATCCAGTGGGAAAAGGCTAGCAAAACCAATAGAGTTATCCAGTGGATAGTGAGTTGTCCACCCTTCGAACAACCGGGAACCAGATTGTACCAATACCATTCATGCAGTACCAGTCAAAGGTAACATGCTCTACGATTAATGTATCTTGCGGATAGCAAAACTCGTAGTGCCCCGCTATATGTTCACTCCAGAATCCTACCAATAACAATGCTCTATTCTCATTTGGGTTCTTCTGTGATGCATGATATTAATAATCACCATATCCCTTCTAATATTTCTATGCTCTTTACCTACTCTGAGCAGGTTCATCGTCATTTCACAAGATTCTCAGCAGCGGGTAATCTATACGTCAAAGCCCCTAGAACTAACCAACTATTATTTTCTTTTGCTAGAATAGGTGTAAGATTGTGGAATAGCATCCCAAAAGAACTTTGTATCAAAAGTAGAACCCCGTTTAAGCGTGGACTTAAAAATCGGCTGTTAAAACTAATGGAAATTGAGGAGATGAATGTTGATTTACGCTGCTGAGAAATTTGCAAATATCTCCCGTCCACTAGCTAAAGGAACTCTTCGATTAATCTAAAGTTAAATTCAAATCTAATCATTTTAAATTGCAATTAGTCCTGTTTCAACCGTGGTATCTTAATAACTTTGTAATTAATTAATTAATTAATCAACTGACTTCTTAATTTTTATTTTCTTTGTGATCTTTAGCAGAGACAGGGACTTGCTTTAGAAAGGTGGTGTGCCTAGAATAGCTTTGCTAATCGCTGGTCGCCTAGGATGACATTGCATTGCTAATAAATAAATTGAAATGGAATTGAGTTGACAGTCTTGACTCAAAACACGATCCTCTATGTTTTCAAGAATTGAGTTTAGAGCATCAAGTTTCGAGGGACTGTCAACGTACCTTTGACCGGTACTGTATTATCCTCGTGATAACAACATTATCCCACCCTGTTACTCACTCTACAACATATGTGCTGTAGGGAAGAATATTAATCCCAGATAAGAACTATTTTATTTCAACCTAGTTTGATGTATGATTTCTTTGTGTTTTATTTATGATAATGAATACCAGGCAAGGAAAAGTTTCAAATCAAACTAGGTTGACATTATTTTAAACTGGCAGAACTGTTAACTGCAACGGAAACGAACAACTAGTATTAAATTTAAAGAAAATGTCTTACTGGGCATAAAATAAGCAGCATTATCTGGAGAGGCCATACTGCCGCCTTCCTTTTGGAACTTTCAGCAAAGTTATCAACCAAATCAAAAAGCTTTTCAGCATATTCTGAAAGAGTTGACAAAAAGGAGAGAAACTCACACAAAATCAATGCAAACTTAAGTAAGCTTCCCTAAGTCCAATTTGTTGTTCAAATGCAACATTGAATGTGCAATGTGTCATGCAACTTGTGTTGCAATGTCATTGCAAGACAAGTGGCACAAAACACAAATTCACAGTGTAACATATCTTGCAAGGGTCCAAATTGTTGTGAGACAAGTTGCAGAAACTGTTAGAGAGAGTAGAATCTAGAACATTTTACTTTTTGTGCAACTTGCCAGGATTTCACTCATTGCAAAGTATGTCACACTAGGCAATGTCTCATTCAACTTGTCTTGCAATGGCACTGCTGGAAATTTTGCAAGACGAGTTTCATGAAACAACGCATGGTGTAACGGCACCTTTAATCACAAGATGACCTGTGGATTAATTATGTCTGTGATTCTCATGCTTCATTCATTACCTTATTACGACACCTTTCCGCCTAATCAATAACAACAGTATAATGTAACGGCAACAGCTCGACCAAGTCAATGAAAACATACTTTAAATTTGCATGCCTACATTTTTCAACTTTTTCATGATTATTCCAGACCAGTTTGTTGACATTTCAGAAACTAGCGAAACTATACAGGAACTAAAGTAAGAGGAACTGTGTCCAAATCAAAATTTGTCAATGAGTGTTAATTTTTTCAATACAGAATATACTAAATTTCAAAATGCTGCCATTGTTAAATACATGTACATCCTTGTGGACATCGCCGTTTCAGATCTTAGGACCCCATAAGAAATAAAATATTCACCTGACAGATCATGCAAAGGTTGCCTTTGTAGTTGGGCAAATTCATCAGGACTGTTCTCAACCCAGTTCCATATTGCCTGAGAAAATAACACAATGTACCACAAAGGCAATAATTTTTTTCAGATCACATGTAAACATGTAAAACACGCAAATATATCACCCACCTTTTCTAACCCTGACACAAGTGCTAGCTGTCCAGTTTTCTTCAGTGATTTAAATACTTGAATGCTCTCTGAAAGAAACATTATTTGAGTAGTATCAACAGATTATCCACATGCAGGAAAATGATATCTCAATTTAGAAAATAATAATCATAATTATGACAGTGACAAATAAAATATGTACAGTCAACTCTGGATAACTCTGAATCTTTGCTAACTTGAACTTTATGCTAACTCAAACCAAAATCAGTTTACCCCGGATTTCTGTCATACATTCACTGCAAATTTATTTTACCCTTGGTGACTCAAACTCTCAATACCTCAAACCTCCCACTACCTTAAAGCAATTGTCATTTCACTTCAGGTAATTTTATGTATAACTTTACCTTGTTTTTTATTGACAGAGTGAGGAAAAAAATAATGTTAAATTGGTCATTTTAAAAAAAAACACAAACTGCACCAACTAAAAGCCAAACATCTGTCAGATACACATTTTCTATTGCTATCACCATACCTTGTAGAAGAATTTTGAGAGACGACACATTCACATGTAAATGTCGAATGAGCTCAATATCACCGGTATCAGAGTTATCTTCTGTGTTGGCAAGAACATGTAGCCTTAAAAGAACATTGCATAAAACATCTTTTAGGCATCAGAATTATATATCTTGGACGACAAACAATATGTGACATTTTTTTGGCAGACTGGGCCAAGAAAATGAAATTTAGGGTTGATCGACTCTTTTATGTATGCACTAGACTAGAGAAATAAACATAAAAATGAATTGGACATCATTGATCTAATGATGGCAGCATCAGTATTAAGCAACAGACTCAATCAAATATCACACACACACAAAAGACAATGCGTGAAGAAATTCCTTCCCTCCTTCCCTCCCCTCCTCCCACCCAAAAAAAATCACTTCCCTAATCTGCCTCTGCCAACATTGGACAAAAAAACTTTGCAATTGCATTCCTTCTATTCACCAAAGAGGACCATTAATGGATGGCAGTGATGTAAATAAGTGCTGCTGTTATCAAGGGCAACAAAAAACTTCATCCAGTATTTTCAATTCAATTGTACGCTGACATTACACCAGATATCATCAAAAGAAAAAATAATTTTACATTAAGAACACCTCACCAGGAAATCAACTACTGACAGTAACTGTAGTTCAATTAAAATAAATGAATAACCCCTTCACCTGATTGCAATGCGATTAAATAAGGCTGAGAAGTGATGCACACTGACATGAGAAAGAATTCTGCCAGCCAGAGCTTTCTGTTCTGCTTCCAAGGGAAATCCATTTGACTGAGTAATGAACTTCAAACAAAAAAGTACATGTAAGCAAGAATTTAGAGGTACATGTACGTGTGAGAATACAGTGCAAAATGTCACACAGCATTTGTACAGGTAATCACATGATTTCAAGTGCAATTTGGAATAAATAAGCACAAGTAATTTTTTTCAAAGACTAACAAAATTGCACGAGCCCATAGGGCGAGTGGAATTTGTGGTCTTTGAAAAAATTTACGAGTGGTTATTTATTCCAAATTGCACGAGAAAAATCATGTGATTACTTATTAATAACATTCATGAAAAAATTGTGAGATAGCTTATCATAATATTATTATGCAGAAGCAACAGAGGTAAATTAGGAGCAAAAATCATTTATTCAACCCCTGCAAATATATCATCATGCGTTCAGTCAAAACGACAGGTTTTTCAATGTTTTTAAAGTTTTTTAAGCTGCAAAAAGTTTTTTCTCTTTTTTGCACTCAATTTCCTTTTTTTGCACTCAATTACCTTTTTTCTGCAGGGTGTTTCCTGAAAACTGCATTTCTCGTAGCCAATCAGAATCGAGAAATTTTTTCATGTATATTATTTGTAAGGTATGCAGAAGCCATGCGCCCCAGGAAGAGGTGAGATTTAAGAGAAAAACATTCAGAGAGCAAGCATGGGATGCCAGCCACTCCCTATTTCACTTCTATCACCACATTAGCTCATTACCATGTTTTAGTCTTAGAAGTGGTTTGACAAACACATCACTGACAGTGAGAATTGTATAATACTTCAACATGAATAGCAAAAAAAAAGAGTCATTTAATGCCTTAAAGGAATGGCATTTCCATCCCAATACCCTTTATGCCCACACTGCTAGCCAAAGTACATACCTGACAAATTATTGGAAGAAGACGTTTATTCAATATTTCATCCGACAAGGATGCACATTTGTCTGGATTCTGAAAGGAATAAATTTAGTCAAATGCTCATTTAACTAAGTTAACCAACACAAGCATGACGGTCATCGTTTTAGCATTCAGGGCCTGGTTGTTTGAAAGCCGATTAACGCTAACCCTTGATTAAAAATTAACCGACGGTTTAATTTCGCCCTCTGAAAACACTTTCAAAAAGCGGTTTTAGACCGAAGCGGAAGAAAAGTGTAAGTCACAACTGACGAGCAAAAATCTTTCTGGAAAATCTTTGTGAATTTGTAAAGAAACTCGAATCAAAGTTCACTCTGACCCAGGGTTAGCTTTATTGGGCTTTGAACAACTGGGCCCAGGGTTTTAGCGGTCATTATTTATAGCAGTCATCATTTCTCCTGGGTGGTCTTCTGTCAAGTTGTCAGCGGTCAGACTCATAAGTGCAGGCTCACATGGAACGGTGTGGTTTTCATCAGCCAGGTTTTCATATGTTTTTCTCAGGAGTTTGGAGCGGTTTTCATTGCTAAGTTTTTAGCTTTCCCCCACTTTATCCTCTAATTTCCCTTCCACTGATTCCATCAGTGTGACAGGGGTGCCAGAATGGGGGCTCATGGCTGGGTTGTGGGGATTTGCCAGCCATGGGGGCAGTATTCTATCTAGGGGCTGGCTGGCCACAGTGGAAGCCCCTGGATACTCCAGGCACACACCTCCCATTTTAGCAAGGCAGCTGGTTAATTGCCCCTTTAGGGAACCCAGTATCAACATTAAGAGGGTTGGTGCTAAACTGGGCTAAATACTATAATGTCCACCTGCAATCACTCTCAACCCAGGATTAGCGTTAATTAAGTCTGAAAAACTCTACCCCAGGAAGTTAGGAACACAGGTCACAAGTCATTGTTTTACCAATATTGAAACAATCCATTTGTAAATGAAGGGCTTGGGTTGTTTCAGTATTCGTAAAACAATGACCTGTAACCTGTGACCTGTGACCTGTGTTTGGTACCTGTCGTCCTCTAGTGTTTTTTATTACTACCAGTTCTACATGTCCATGAGAGAGACTAAGAACAAAAGTGTCTTCAATAATTCAGAAATAAAGGGTGCCTCTCAACCAAAATGAATAACGCATAACAAAAGGATAAA
Source organism: Astreopora myriophthalma (assembly GCA_014634185.1). Lineage (NCBI taxonomy): Eukaryota > Metazoa > Cnidaria > Anthozoa > Scleractinia > Acroporidae > Astreopora > Astreopora myriophthalma. The sequence goes on from BLFK01000490.1 coordinate 1,277,824, forward strand.
AAAAGGATGTAATATTGATGCTGTGAACCTGACCTGTTCAAAACATTTAGCAATGGTTTCCATTGTGATTATGTTGGACTGAGAAGCAAGTGTCATCTTTTCTGCTGACAATGGCCACTATAGGGAAAAGGGAAAAGTGCTCAAATATACAGGGACAACACATTTACTGCTTAACCCTGTCAGCCCTGACAGGCTCCCTACTGGACAAGAGGTATTTCTGAGATCACTGAGCATTCATAGACATCACTCATCACTTAAGAGCTTAAATAAACCAGATCACAAGCCCAACTATGTCCCCATTTACAATGGGTCTGTGCACAACAAATGACAAGTCTTTTAACATACAAAAATTAATGTAATGTACTAACCAAAAAAGATGGTTCCTTGATAAAGCTAGCCAGCTCTGCCACCACCATGGCAAAATTGTGCTCACTGAGGCTGATAATACAGCCTTTAATGTGATCTGAACTTTCATGATTTTTCTGGGAATGCGAGGATTCAAATGGGAGCTAAAATAATGCAGAAACAATGAAAAGAACAAAACAGTTTGAAAAGTTACTAGACAAATATACAGTAATACTGGTTTAATTCTCAGAGGAAAGCTACATGTTAAGACCTGATCAATTGCAATGACGGATTTACATCGCATTGAACAGAACACAATAATTTATGGGTCCATTGAAAAGCTAATGTGCAATTTCAGAGTGACCATATCTTTTTGACAAAAGTAAACTCTTTTCCTTTTTGTTTTTTTATTTTCCCTTTATATAGTAGAAGTTCTAATCAAGGGGCAAAATATTAGTTCTATTAGATGTGCCCCTCTTCTGTTCTTTTCATGCAATATTTTAATTTCTTATCCTATATATATAACCTATTCATGTATTTAAGAACTGGAGAGAAGGAAATAAATATATTTGAAAAAAAACAAACAAACAAACAAACAAAGCTAACATAAAGCATGCAATATGCATTTTTTTTTTTACAGTTTGTCAATGATTGGTTTTCCTGAATGGGACCACGCCATACGGAAAAGGGTGGGGCAAGTGGTGGGGGAAGGGACTATTTCAGAGGGATGGGAACATGGATAAACAGACGGAATATAAGAAGGGAAGTGTAAAATGCAGACGGTGTGCAGACTATTGGTTTGTCATTCTTCAAACAATGGAAGTATTGTTGAAACTCTTCATTTGCATTGTCAAGACAATGGTCTGCATTTTACCCTGACCAGATAGACAGCGAAACAAAATTGGATGGTATGAAGTAAGCAATATTATTGCCATTTCTGTGCACCAAAACTTATTCTACAGGGACTGCGGAGCAAGGTGAAAAGTGGGAGGGCTCACAATTGAAAATAATTTTTTCATATTGAAAATCAAAAAATTATTTTAATTATTTTTCTTTTTAGCGCAAAAAGTGGGGGCAGGGCGTGCAAAAAAGTGGTGGGGCCGCGGCCCTACCAGCCCCTCCCCCTCCGCGGTCCCTGTTCTACCTGTATCTATAAAACAGTCGGAAACTATAGCCATGGTTTTTTTTTAACTTAAACATTTATCTTTTATCACCATTTTAAACTTTTGCTTTCAATTTAGTTCACTGCATGCCCTATATGTTCTTGTATAAAACACAAATTTTATAGGGAGGAAATACCCATGGGAAGTACAATTCTTGAGAGCAAAGGTCATACCTGCCACGCTGATGTAAAAAGTACTGATCAAGCATGACACAATAAAAACTGGTTTGACCAGTTCGAAGCTGGACTGACTCATCCCTTTCCTTGGATGAGTGGCAAATCAAAGAATCTTGAGGCTACTGGCAGAGTCTCCTTCCTCCTTCCGATATTTCTAGGAAGATCAAAGGAGACCTGCTCGTAGGGTACAGCATTATCCATTCTTACCAGAAAGGACCCAATGCTAGTGTGAGGAGAAATATATCATTTTGCATTTTTAAGATTTGTGCTGCTTATTGGCTATTACGATTTACTGGCAACTATTTTGGTTTCTTAATGTTGATTAATTAACAGAAGCTGGTATTTTCTGAGCACGATGTGACGAAGATCAATAAATCTCGGGCAGATTAAATTATTGGCTCAGATTTCACCTTCTGAAAGGCGGGAGGAAAATCGACGTTAAGGAACACCCATGTCGTTCTCACAAACGCGTTGGTCAGTCCGGGTAATCATACAACTTCAACAACTAAATGCTGATTTATCTCACAGTTGGCATCAATAATCAAAATTGGACGACTAGTTCCCGGGAGAATTAACCTTGCAGGTATTCAAAACAAACGAAGTGCTCAACCAACCGCGAATGTAGTAGTGACAGTGGTCGCATTTGAATTTATGCCCGGTTAAATGTTAACACAACGACTTTCAAGAAAACAGACGTTTCAGATCGCAGCTCATTTTCTCGATGATGAATAGAAGCAACTCCTACGTTCCAAGTTAGTTCATCGAGACACTGGGACACAAATTGTACCCCAGCGTGAAAAATTCCACCGACCGTGTTTATATCAAATCAACAATCAGATGGCCCCCTAACCACCACAGCTGAAACGAGTTTAAAGGACTTTCTTCAAAACAGTGAAATGCCATGTCAATGACAAACGTTTCTCCCTTCAAAACTGATGCAAATCACGAAAAAGAATGTCGAGAACGTCAGCTATCAACTCTATTTTTATAGTACTCGTAGCAGCACACTTTTTTACATCGCGTGCGTGAAAACTACAAGCCTCATTTTGAAATGTAAGCCTACCTGAGATCGGAAGCGCCTTAAGACCAAATTAACCCAGTCATCAGACTTGCTTTCTCGTTGCATCGCTCACAATTTCGTATCGGCTTTTACGGCTAGGAGTTCTTTCCTTCGACATCATCCAGGCTGCACAGTATTTTGCCTTGTCTGCAGTGATTGCAATAGCCCGGAAATACGTACTATTATATGTCACCCCAAATATGGTCATAGCTAGCCTCACACCCAACAAAGTAAACTTCCGGGAGACGTCGTTTAACACTTGTTGATCAACAAATATTGAATGTGCAAGCTTCTTGCAAAACAAATGTTGAAACGTGAGTCAACGGCTTTAGGTTAGCGCGAAAAGTGTAAAAATTTAAGCAACATAAAGTTCTCGCCTGTGTCGCGTGTGGCACTGTCCCGTCATCTCCGTTGTTCATAATCTGCGTTTATTTCTTCGCACAGTCTCGTGGATACCAAAGATTTTAAAGCTCCTACTGAGAAACACGAAGATTTGGCGGCATCAAACGAGTCAATAATGGTACAACCGAATTCGCCCACCGACGCAGCACCACAGTTTCTTAAGAACCTAACACGGTGAGTTCCGCAAACACTTATAAATCAGTGGAACAGGGTTAGATTATTATTCTGCAGCACCTGTGGCATGAAAAACGGATGATGACGGATACAACTAAGAATTCAGTGTTGACCCCCTCGCGCAAGTTGATTGATGCCTTTTCCAAGAGTATCGTCTCAGTTGTTTGCTTGAGTAAATAGAACTGCTATATTCTTTTTTTTTTATGCGTTTTTATGGACCGAGACGAAGTCGAGGTCCATAAAAACGCAAAAAAAGAACGAGGCCAATATCCAGCCATCTTTACCGAAAAAGCTTGGTCAATAAAGGATTTATTATATGGCTTTCGGGGAAATTTTTCGCGCGGGACACGGCGGGTGGTCCCGAGCGGGCAAGATAGCTCCATCTTGCCCGCTCGGGTAGCCAATCACAGCGCGCGATTTGGTTCATCTTGCCCGCTCACGGAGCTAGCCATATAATAAAACGTCTTATTTTGCAGCAATGAATAAGCGTTAAATTAGTTATTTTAGAACGACCACATTTCCCATTTGGGCTAAAGCCAGCAAGCTTTGTGAAAACACTTCGCTCTCCGAATCAGGTCGGTGTCGGGACAGCTTTATAAGTTGTTTGTGTCCTATGTTAGAATGTGCCTATCTTGCGCGGAATCCGTACCTTTTAAAGGTCATCGATTCCTTTCATTTGCATCCACGCAAATTTAAAGGGCTGATTTGTATAGCCAGAGAAAGCGTATACCGAAGGGCTGACGCAATTAAATTACAGCAAGTATCTAAGCTTCTAGAAACGCCTAAGATTGTGTTTGGATATTGTGACCTCTAATTCATATGCCGGACTTACAATAGGTGTCTGGAAGGTTTACTTTTATCTTAGTTTTCAAGTGAACTTTTCTAACATAATACATTCACAAATCGATGTAGAGGTATTACGGCGAATCGAAACTAAGGAGTTACAAAATGATACGACGAAAAAATACGAATATTATCACTACTGACTGGAATATTAACTACTTGTTGTCCTCCCAACGGAAAAATCGGAACTACGAGTTATTCTTCACTTTTTTGTTCTTCTCAACAATAGGTCTATCACGCGGGCTCGAAGTAATATGCTTTATAGATAAGGGCGCAGGCTTTTCGCATCGATTATTTTACTCCCACGTGATGTATTGCTGCACCAGGCCATCCGCGCGTGCGCAGACCAACTGCCTAAAAAAAAAGAAGCCAGTAGCATTCTCAACCCCAGTGCTTACGCTTCTAACAATCTGAATGATCGCGTAAGCTCTGGGAAACTCTGTGCACGCGTAGCCATTCTCGACCCCAGTGCTCACGCTTCTAACAATCTGAATGACCGCCCAGCCGGTCATGCGCAGAAGAGCTCTGGAGTCGAGAATGAAGCCAGTAGCGGTACCTCTGGACATCTAAGCCTGAGCGTTGTACCATGACGATAAACCCTGAGATTTCAGCGCGCGGACCGCTTATACCAGCCCTGAGTTGGGGGCCGTAGCCAGTATGAGGCAAACCGAGGCACTTGCCTCAGTCATTTTTTTTTTTTAAATCCGTGATCAAAGTGTTCTGTTAAATAAAGTCATAAATGAACACCTAAATAACTAGAAAGAGAATTTAACAATGGACATTGCCTCAGTCATAATTATTTTTTGGCTACGGCCCTGGAGTTGTTGGTTGTTCGCCAGCTTTCCGATACCTATCCCCGACAGACAGTATGGGAGAGAAATGTCGGCCCCTAGACCATATGTGACAGATCCCTTTCGTACTTGCAACTCAAATTGCGACGTTTATTACAGCAGTATTGTGCCGTTCCCTTTTTCGATATACAAGGCTATGAACTGAAGAAATGATCCTCACACTTTCTGGACAATTTAAGCAATTGTCTCTTATATGCACTTGAAAAATTCAAGTGACTCCAACGGGATTCGAACCCACGACCTCGAATCCCGTTGGAGTCACTTGAATTTTTCAAGTGCATATAAGAGACAATTGCTTAAATTGTCCAGAAAGTGTGAGGATCATTTCTTCAGTTCATGTCTAACCCGCACTTCATAATCATTTCTTTAATTCATACAAGGTTATGTTTACACAGGACCGAATCCAAATAGATCCAGTCCCTCGTCAAAGTCGACAATGCCACTTACAACCCTTGTTGATAATCTCCTGTCGTAGGGTTAATGTTTCGCAAGGTGCGGAGCGTGTCAAGAATTGTTGACAGACGCCAACTGAGGCCGTTTCACCTCATATCGGTAGTGGTTTATCAATTTTGGCCAATACGAATGCGCTAATTTTTCAAACCGTCTGCTGACACCGGACTTCCGTCCACTCCAATGCATACCACATGAAAGAAAAAAAGATACATATAGTACAATCTCAAATATATATCGCTCGAAATCCTGTCTTAAGTTAACCGGAACTAAGCTGTGAGTACGATAGGGATCTGTCACATATGGTCTAGGGGCCGACTTTTCTCTTCCTCACTGCCTTGTAAGGGGTGGACTGGCTGCCGTGGACGGGTATCTGAAAGCAGCGAGGAACTGGGGGTTGGTATAAGCGATCCGCGGGCCGAAATCTCGGGGAGACTCGTCATGGTACACCGCTCAGGCAACACGTCCAGAGGTACCGCTACTGGTCCAGATTTTCTGTTTGTTTTACTTTTTTGGATTGACGTCTGCGCGTGCGTGAATTCGCTGGTCGTGTAATAAATGTACGTACCACTTGGGAGACATAGTGACTACATATAAATAACAAAACGACATTGTGAGTGATCTTAAGAAGCTTGAGTATCTACCTCACGTTGCCTCCAACGCTCCCGCAGATTCTTGTTGTAAATTAAACCAATAATTTTACACTCTAAATTTGGTCATGTTTTTTTATCATTTCGAGCGAAATGGTGAGCTTAACCCTTAGCAAAATGGTCGAAAATGGCCGATTTCACTGCCTTTGCGTTTAAGGCCAGAACTTTGCTTCTAACGCTCTCAAAGATGCCCTTTTCGCCTCAAATTAAACTAGAGGCCTTAAACGTTTGAGAAAAGTCCATTTTGTGTTTCGTTGGAGGAAGGGTTTTTCACATGGTAAATGTGGGTAAGGAAAGTTTATCATCAACACATTCCGAAACTATCTGACAACGCGGGGAGGAATTCTACGAAACCTGTGAACAGAGACACGCTATACAGCTGAAGGAACACTGAATTCGCTGATTTAGAAGAAAACGTAAGACTCCCTTCACTCAATTAACCAAGTGGACATCTGGTAGCGAGGGAACTAAGATAAATATGACAGGAAGCACAGGTCTTTTTCTTTGGCTTACGATTTGTCTTTTCGGAACTTTCGAGGAATTATTGCTGTTGATATTTCGCCGATTTTGGTCACCAAATTTAAGCTTATACTCCTCTATTCGTGATTTCGGGAACGATGCCATACAGAAAAATATCTTTTGAGTTTTCGAAAAATTCGCGGTCTGGCTTTATTTCTTTTCAACAATGATCAGGGGCTAACATAAACAACCTTCACAAAATAGTGAGTCGTAATCACAAATCACGAATAACAGTGCAATATAATTAAGTCTAGATTATTAAACATAAGGCTTGTGTGCATTTGGTAATTTCCTTTCCTGGTTTTCTAGGCTTTCGGCACAGCGGTTGAGTTATTAGTTGGGTTATTGTCATTGGTTTTTTGACTGTAAGAATTTCATAGTTTTGGGGAGAGGAGTGAAACAAGGGAATTCCGGCCCTTAGTCTTTTCTTTGTTTTACACCTCGTGCATGCATTGCATGGTTCTCGCCATTCCTAAAAGTGATCTAAGGACAACAACGCCCAACTACACGCTTCCCCAGCGTCTTGTTTCATATGACAAGTCGACGCTCCTTCTTCACTCACTCTCTCTCTCTCTCTCTCTCTCTCTCTCTCTCTCTCTGTCTGTCTCTCTGTGTCTCTCTCTTTCTTTCTTTCTCTTTCTTTCTTTTCGTAGCGTGATCTAACCCTCTTCTTTTTTTATAGCATGAAACCCTAACTAATCATTCAAGAACAACAGTGAAAACCTTTTTTCCCAAGAAACACCGGCTTTATTCACCGAAACATGAGGCCGGATTATATCAAAGGCTTCGCATCAAGTTTAGCCTGGAGTTTGCCTGCTTCTTTCCTCACTTTCCTCGCCTCAGGCCAGTTCCCTTGCATAGTGTATGCAATACCAAGTACTGTCAAAGTCCTCACTACTTCTGGGTGTTCATCACCGTGAATGTTCTTATGTCCATTTAAAGCCATGTCCAAAAATCTGCGTGCTGCTGTGGTCTCGCCAAGCGAAAGATACGCATGCCCCAAGTCGGTAAGGGTGCTGGCCACATCATTCGTAAACCTGCGGGTCTCAACTTCATCTGGGTTGGAGGGTGCCGCCGACTGCATGAAGGAAAAGGCTCGTTCGATGTAGTCGCGGCTTCTTTCCTTGAAGCCAAGATTTCCATACGTTGCACCAAGGGCAGAAAGTGTACGGGCATAATCGAGCGGCTGTTTGTATTCACCAAATTTCCGCCGCTGAGACTCATAAATCTGGAGCGCTCTCTCCAGAAGTTCTCGGCACTTTGGCAAGTCATCTAACGAACTGTAAACATCGGCTAGGCGCGTTAGCGTGGCGCACACCTCCAGACTTGATTCACCGTACAACTCTGTTTCGATCCGCAGAACGTCTTCCAGTAGTCCCCTGCTAGATTCCAGGTTTCCAAACGAGGTGTCAATGGATGCTATGGCAGAGATCGCATGGGCACGACTCTTAGGACCCAGGTTCTTAGACGTCCCAGCAGCTAGGACGTGATCGAGCTGGGGCTTAATTAGTAGCGCGAGGGTACGTGTTTGATTGTCCTGTCCACACACAGAGGCAACCTCATTGATGGTCTTTAAAACACGTGCTGTGTGCTGTTGACGGTGACGAACTGCGTCCTGGGTTGTTACCTTTCTAAAGTCTTCCTTGAACTCTAGCTCATTCCTTAGCAAGTTACTGACATCTAACCCTGCAAAAAGTGATTGGGCAGCTGGGTCATCTGACGCCATCACTTCATGACGTGACAAATCAATGTTTTGGTGCGAGGCCATTTCGCTTCGTGACACTTCACCTAACGAATTGCGATACTCTTGAAGTGTTCTCTGAGGGTCAAAGCTCCACAAGCGCCGGAACCACGAGCTTGCGTTATGCTTCTCTTGTGCCATTTTTAGGTGCTGTGCCTCTAAATCATGCATCGTTCTGGACCAAAAAAGTTGCTGAAATACTGCGTGCACCAAAGGACGAACAACTACTGTGTCAACACCTAGAATGAAATGACAGAATAATTGTTCAGAAATTGAGGGTGAATGTCTGTAAAGAGAGCAGACAAGAGGATATTTAGTTATCAGCAAAATTCATAAGTGTTGTATGACATTTGAAATTTAAGAGTTGGAATAGCTGGGGGCAACATTGTATATTTCTTGGAAAAAAAATTAAAGTGGCTCAGATTTTGCATACGGCCTTAAATCCACCCAGAAATTGTTGCTCTGTTGTTTATTTCTTCTGTTTTCCCTTAGTTTTAATGAAATTAGCCATGCAAAAAAAAAAGAAAGAAAAAAGGCTCTTTCCACAGCAGTCTGACTTGTAAATCTTTTGTTGAACCATCGACAAAAGACACACAGTTGTAACATCACACAAATTTTGATTGGTTATGCGTTGTCAGATGTGCGTTTTGATTGGATGGTAGGAGATATGAGCATGTATCAAGAAAATATATTTCCATCAAGAAGTAAATAAACAGCATTTTCCTTCATTTGTCGAATTATCTCTTGAGAAATATTTTATAAAAGCAATAGAGGAATTTTTTCCATGTTTACATAGCCTCATCTAAACACTCGGGGAGTTGGGAGAATTCAAGACAGTTATGCAAACCCTCAACCATGTCTCAGGTTTGCATAACTGTCTCGAATTCTCCCAACTCCACTAGTGTTTAGATGACACTGTGAAAACATGGAAAAAGTCCTCTATTGCTTAAATAAAAAGTATCAGTTATCAGGGTTGCGCCTGTCCTCAAAGGTATATTGCATGGTGTGGTGCTGAACTGGTGAGGGAGGGCTAAATCCTGAAATTGGTATAAAAGATTACTTTCTACCTGTACTGTGAAATATCCACTTCAAAAGGAAAATAATAATAAAAAAAGCCAATATTTCAGGGGTTAGCCCATTGTTACCGGACTATTCCTTTTCACGTCAATTTAAAAGACCAGACAGCACATCAAGAAAATAATTTATAACCTTACCCATGCTTTCCATCTTTACAACAGATACCAAAGGACATGCCTTCAACGTCTCCACTACTCCATCTGGAATCTGGGGCATATCTTGCATTTCAGGATTGAGTATTGCTTTAATAGCATCCACATTATCCTTCACTGCTGTCATAAATGACTCCAAATTCTTAGCAAGCTTCTTGATGGACAAAAACATCTCCTCCACTTCTTCTCCACCACTGTCCTCTGTTTTAGCTCCACCGGCTGGCTGGTTTGGAAGCACAGGCCCACTACCAATAACTGGTGGTAAGTTGAAATCAGGTGACCTCAAGTGCAGTGCAATCAGTGTGATCGGAATTGGCCAGTCAGGGCTACAAGTACCAAGAAAATCAAAAGCATGCAGGAGATGAGAGCTTTCTTGAACCAGGTTCTTTGTTTCCATGGCAACAACCATGAGTACTGGGTTCACCTCTGATTGATTGTTTGTCTTCTGCAACTCAAATTTCACCTCATTTAAAAAGTCTATGCAGGAATAGCTTGGATTTCTTATTGCTCTGGATCTCATGTAATGGCCAGCACTAGTTAAGGCCAAAGGACTGCCTCTCAGAAGTTTCACTACATCTTCAGCTGCCACCATTTTGTCTTCTCTGAGCCCACTTAGCTTTGAAAGCAGTTCCACACCATCTTCAACATCCATCCTATATGGAAAAAAAATACAATATAATGTATTTGAGATCTACAGAGCTTGATGGCTTTGACAGCAGGAGGATGTGAAAGTATTCACAGTCGAAGCAAAGGTGGTACCAGTATTATTAGAAGCAAGGAGAGTGATAGCCGAGACTCTCAGGTGTCCATGCAGTATTGCTATTTTTGTCCACAACATGTAATGCCATGTTCTGGGTTGACACTTTCATAGACCCTTTTCCTCTCTCCTCTCTTAGATGAAGGAAGTACTATAAAAACTGTCACTTACCCTTCACTTATATTGTAGGTATTGTTAACCAAGGAATCCCTGCTTTCATTCATGTCCTGGGTGACTAAGATCGTTCCGTTTCCCCACTTTTCTTGAGATTCGCAGGAAAACCATTGACTCAGAACTTTGCTGTCCTTGACATTTTCCAAAATGAGAATCCATGCTTGACTGTCATGAAGTTTGTCTCTGACTGCTTCAACCAAACAATGTAACTGCTTCTCCCTGGATAAGCTATTGAACTGAAAACCTTCACCAGCCTTTGATTTCCACTCACTCTCAAGACAACCTATTGATATCGCAAACCTCTTTACATCAAAAAGGAGACTGTCTATTGAAGAAGCATTTAATGTTCCATAGAAGAGGTTCCCCGGTAGAAAATTATAACTTTTCTCTTTTCCTTTAGCAAGTCTCTCGGCGAAGGCACGAGCCAACTGGGTTTTTCCAGAACCGTGGCACCCAACAATGTGCAAAATAGTTACTGATCCACTCTTTTTCAGCTGATCATGAAGGGCTGAGAGAGCTGTTAGATCTCTTTCACGTGGATGAACGTAATGGCTGGGTGAAGGAGGAAACGACTTCACAAACCGTCGGCTCTTCTCGCGATTGTTGCGGACGTAGTAATAAATTGAACCAGACACTGCCAATGTACCAATGACCCAATATTTAAGGCTGGGGTTTTCTTTCCAAGATTTTTCTTCCTCATTGTCTTCATTTCTTCTCTTTACGTCTTCATTTTTGACTGCGGTGGAAGATCGTTGTGCTACTTGTTTTCCCAGAGGAACTAATCTCAGGTTATCCCGTGCACAAATCACCCCAGGTGCTGTGTAACGCAAACCATAGTTAGTCGATATGCGCAAACGAAGCACAGAATGGACGTTGAAACAACGAAAAAACATCGTATAATTGAACTTTGAAGCTACTTCAATCCAAATAAGGTTTCCTCTATCAAGCTACTGTCATTTCGAAGTAAACTTCTCCGTTAAACTTTACTTAGGAAGGAAAAAAAAAACACAAACTAATCTAACTTTCAGTGTCATTGCAGCCGCCATATTTAATGACCACGTGTTTGTCACCTCACCATGTCCCCACTGGTGATAAATTACTTGACCGTCAATAGTAAATGAAGCCATTTTGTTTCCAAGAAAACTCTCAGAAATGTATAAAATTATTTATCATTCGTATAAATAAAAACTAAAAAGTCGGGAAATTTATCCGAACTTTTCCGCAGCATGAGATAATAAGGTAAAAACGTCTTTAACACCCCCCCCCCCCCTCCCTGGCCCTCCTCTTTAATATCCACTGCTTCTCAGTCCCCCGCCACTTTGGAAATTTTAGAACTTACAACATGGCGACATTCTGCAACAACAAGAAAGGACAATCAAAATTAAAGCTTGTTATCGACTGCGACGCTGGGATCGATGATGCTCAAGGTATTATGATTGCGCTGTCTCAAGAGGTGGATATTTTAGGTATCACTTGTACCTTTGGAAATGCAGATGTGGATCAAGTGACCAAGAATGTCTTCAAGGTGTTGGAAGTTTGCGGGCGAACCGACATACCAGTGTTCAAAGGCGCCCATCGACCCCTTCTTGGTGAGACCTTCGCCCTCTAGGTGGACGACATTTTGTTCCTTATCACATTTAGTAAACGTTGAATGGGTTTTCATCTGCTATTAAAGTACAATGCATCGTCTCGTCACAGGACATCATGCTTGATCACTTTATGTACGTACGGAAAGCTTGTAAGCCAAAGCAAATACAGATTTAATACATACAGAAGGTTACACCGTATGGTTTACACATCGGGGACTGTGTAT
>BLFK01000490.1:1295170-1301646 GCA_014634185.1 Astreopora myriophthalma
AATTGGATGTTCTCTTCCTGTTTATCAAACAACCCCTCTTTGGTATCAGAGAATGACTTTTTATCCCATTAACAGCTAATCTCACAGCAGTATGAATGGCTTGCTGTACACCATCATTTAAAAGGGAGCTGCATTCTGCGTATGTGATATGAAGAGAGGAAGCAAGAGATTGCCCTTCCCTTTTTGTCACAATCTGCCCATCAGATGATAGATTGCTATAGTTGTGTGAAAAGGAGAACATTTGGTTAATCTTAACTTAATCAGAGTGGTTTTAATGCACCTATTAATGTGAAGCCAGAGAGGGGGATCCCAGGTATTTGTGGGGCATTTGACTGAGAGCCTGGGTCCCATTGTGAGGATGTTTGACTGTTTTGGAGGTAGGACTATACCCTAATAGTGAGTTGCAAGGTTGCATTATGTTGCCTTATTTAGTTGCATATATTGGTATGAACAACACATTTGAGGCTATGTGCCTTTAGTGTAGTAAAATTCACAAAATAATTTATGAATGGCTAGATATACTGATATTTGACATTATTGATTTTGTTTTCTGGGTAGGGCCATTTGACCTGATTTGAACAGTTTTCTTGACCCCAGGTATGGGGTTTTGATGAAAAAAAATTCTTCCAAAAAATCAGTTGATTGTGTTTGATAGTTGCTTGGCTGAAGAAAATTTTTCTCACCACTATCTTGAAAATCAGAGAACAAACACCAATAATTATTGTTGCTCACTTGACTAACTGACTCACTCACTCAAATTGTGGTCTCTACTGTTTGCTACAAGTTCTGCTTGATTATTTAGATTGTTAGCTTTTCGTGTAATACAAAATACTATTGGACACGATGTGAATCATACCCCTCACCCCTCTCCCCCACCCCCACCCTTCCCTTCATGGTCGTCTTGGGGAACTACGATACAAATACGAAGATCAACAAATGGGGAAGACATTATGCCGCTCTTTCTTGGTAAAAACAGCAAAAGAAACTGCGCTTAATAGCTAAGGCAGCACATTATTTTTCTGTAACGTACTTGTCACCTCGGAGATCCGTCTTTGTTGCCAAAAGAAGAATCGGTGTCGACGGACAATAATGACTAACTTCAGGAACCCACTTCGCTCTCGCATTTCGAAATGAGCTTCTACTGGCCACATCATAACTCACCACAAATACGTCTGTTTGAGGATACGAAAGAGGTCTGAGGCGGTCGTAGTCCTCTTGCCCTGCTGTATCCCACAGAGATACAGAGAGGGGTTTCCCATCGAACATAATGTTCGCAGAGTAATTGTCAAAAACTGTGGGAACATAGTTGCACGGAAAATGGTTCGTTGTCGCCGAAATGAGAAAGCTTGACTTCCCCACAGCACCATCTCCCACGATTACAAGTTTTACACATTCCATTTCTCAAAGTTTCTTCGAAATCAACAGTGCTGAAGTAGGTCCAGTAGTTCTATCGACACCATTTAAACCTTGTGTCATGAACACTGTTTATATATCTGCTAGTGATCCAAAAATAGCTGGCCAATCAGAACAAGCTGGGGATCAATTCTATTTTTACTCCTGTGACTGACAAGTAATAAGGGTCGGTGGGGTCACCCTGGATTTCTTTCCTTCGAGGGATACAAAACGCTTCTTTTCTCAAGATACCCAATACCTTAAGAGTTGAAATAGATCGTTTTCACTGTGACGTCATCAAATTCTAAAATCAAAATCGCGAGTTTTTCGAAAGTTTTATCTGCCTCACCTTGAAGATAATCTAGAATTCAATTCTTACGTGGGATGCCACAGGCAGACCACGTCTAAGAATCGGTAGGGTTTCTTTTTCTTCGTGGTCTCATATGGCAATTAGCCACGTGCTTGTGCTTCTCACTGGAGTTAAGCCCTGTTGGCTGGGGTTACCACTTGGATGGGTGACCATGCATAATATCCATATCGTTAACTTGTTCTTGTTTTTTTTTTTTCCTTTGCCTTGTTGTTTTTCTTCTTAGACACAAATTTTTTTTTTAAAATAAATTTCCAGTATCATGCGGGAAGTGTTATAAGCAACACAAAAACAACTTCTAGTGATCTAACCCGCACCTTGAACTCGGATCTGGACTACCTGGCGTTGTACTTTTACAATTTCTGGTTAACTGTTTGTGCATCCCACGGAAACGCCCTTGGGCGTCTTGTTCTACAAGTTTCCAGTACCGTAGCATCTTTCGTTTTCAAAATATGACATCTTCAATTTCCGAATTACTACATTGCGTGACAGCAATACAGTGGCTGTCTGCAACCTTTCTCCGCCGAGAAACTGCGCCCCCTCCTCGGCGGAGAAAAGCCCTGCGAACGAGGTTGCGACTGTCTGGTGTCTGGTACAATTTCAACACTATAAACGTTTCAAGTATTAGAAGATTGTGTTTATGCGTATGTATACCAGCTCACGAGTGAGAGGAAAGCGTTTCTATGCAGAACGACTTGAAATAGCTAAGTGCGCAGGCACAGTGATGCCACTACATGTACTTTGAATGATGTGCTCGTACAATCTCGTTCCCAGAGCCCGCTTTTCCTTTGCCACAGCCAGTCGCATCGAAGGTCGCAAGTCCGTGGTGCTGACCAAAAGAAAAGCGGGCTCTGGGATCGAGTTCTCGCGCGAGCGCGAGGCGCACCGAAAAAAAAATCGGCGGGAAATAAGTTTCCCGCCATTTTCAATGATTTGCATTTGGTGCACGTCGTCACTCACTCCGGCTCGTCTTAATTGTCTGTCAGGCTCGTGCGTTGTTTGTGGAGAGCCACTATATGGTGTCTCTAATTTTCGTTTTTGACGTTAAATGGCTGGTAAAGAACAACAAGAGTGGCGTTATTGAGATACAGGCCTACGTCTACACTGTTGGTGCTGGAAGCTCAAATTATTTGACGTTCTGGCTTGGTAAGAACATTGCATGTCGTTATCTGAATGTTTTTATCTTGAAAGTTTTCCAGGTGTTACACATACACTATTCCGTGAATGCAGACGAAAAATAATGATTATTAGGGGCGATAAATTCCAATTAACTCTGTAGCTTTGTCCTCTCCATAAAGTGCCACGAATTTTGAACATAGTTCAAATTAACACGCGCCTTTCGGCCGAATATTCGCCATACTGTTAAAATCTGTCGAAAGCACGTGTTGTTGCAAATGCCGCTCGAGACAGTTGTTCTTCCTTTTTTTTTTTTTCGGTTTTTAGCTAGCTAGCCAGCTTTACAGGGAAGTCGAAAACTTGCCAATTTGAAGGAGGCGTTGATTTAAAACGGTAAGGTGCCAAGTGCCTTAAGCAAGTTTCATATTTGAGCTTCTCCATTTTAAGTCTTGCGCTTGGCATAAATAGGCCATTGATAATTTTTTGATAAAACTGGTTACAGAATGTGGCCGCTACCTAGCAGCTTAAAATGAACCACTCTCTTTGCATTAATACGAGTGGTAAAAGAAAATCCCTAACAAAAGGCCTGAGAGTCAAATGTTCGATTACCTTGTTTCATTAAGTTTAATTTAACAGCTAAAACCTTCATTTCTTGGTAGAATAACACAAACTTCTATATTTTCTTCCGGGAACCGTTTGGTATAGAGACATCAGAGAAAAAAAAGGTAGAATTGTTTTTCATTTAAATCGTAAGAGAACTTTGGATATCCTACAAGAACGTATCTATCTCTCACCACACTTATGCTCTCACAAAAGAACAGTTCATTTCACTGCACTGACTTTATCAACAAAGCCTTGAAGGATTCCATGTCAACCTCTTGTACTATCTTCACATTGGATTTTCTTCCAAGATGTCCACGCCAATCCACCACCATTTGACCACGAGTCAAATGTCCATGCCTTTCCATAGTAGCATAGACACTTGTTTCCTTAGTTATGATATCGGGTTGTACAGCCACTGCCATAGCGAGGGAATCACAGTTTGTATACCCTATTCCCATACCAGCAAGCTCTTTCTTGTAGAATGAAGTGGACAACTTTGAAATCTTTTTTACAAAGTGTGATTTAATTGTTCCCTGACCAAAGTAGACATCACAAAAATCCCAGCAAAATGCATGGTTAAGGCAAACTTCCCAAGTTACCAAGGAGATCGGAGAAGTGAACTCATTTAATACAACATGGGCTGCCTCCACATCAAAATGGAAATTGAACTCTGCACTCACAGACGTGTTGCCTTTTGCTTCGATGTTTCCTCCCATTATGACGATGCCTTTCAGTTTTGAACAAATAGATGGATCAATTCGGCATGCAAGGGCAACATTAGTCAACGGGCCAATGGCCACCAAGGTTATTTCACCAGGATAGTCATTGACAAGCCTGATTAGAGCATTCACAGCATGCTCTGACCTAAGCAATGACATGTCTGGATGTTGAATATCTTCCACATCACCTAGGCCATCATAGCCATGAAAATGGCGAGCAGAGGGCTTCAAATCACCTGTCAACAAATGTAAACAGACTGACATTAAAATATCAGATCACAAGTCCAGGCTAATAGCCAACTATGGCATTCTTTTCTATACTAACGTATAACAAGATGGCGCTGGTGCGATGATGCCATGTAACACAATGCAACCCAATGATAAGGAATTTCTTCCTTTGTTTGCAGATTGATTTTTGAGGTACAGACTCCCACAGTTTGAGTCATGAATGTGAAGAAATTTTTATCAAAAGTTACAGGGAAATATGCCTTCTGATTGACAAATGCGAGTAGGTGACAGGATGTTTGCATCTTTTCCATATACCACCAAAGGACCTGTGACAAAAGCATGCTGCGGGAAGTTTCATCTTCAGACAGAGACAATGATATGGGTTCAAAGAAGAGTGTACCAGTGCCCTACCCCTACCACCTCTGGAGCCATGCTGCATGAGAGGCTGTCAAAATTGTGTGATGACTCAACATGCAGAGGAGCTTTACCAAGATTTACCAAGATGAATCAGCTGTCAGGGCTGCTACAGACAAACTTTGGGTGGATGGAATGGATCAAATCTGAAAACTTATGGAGACTGAGCATTCTTGGTATGTGCCCCTAAGTTATGGAACTGTCTTCCTAGTTACGTTAAGCATAGCTCCAGTGTCAATACCTTTAAGTCATCTCTGAAAACTTACCTTTTTAAACAATATTTTATTTCTTAGGTAATTTGAGTTTTATTTTATTTGTTCTTTTATCGCGAACAGCTTTAGAACTTTTGTATAAAGCACTACATAAATAATTATATTATTATAACTATATTATGGAGGTTAGGAATCCTTGTTTCAGAAAACTTTTAAGTGTTTTATACATTGTACTGCTTTATCTTGTAGTTGCCATATATATTAATCAAAGGATGTGTCGGATAGATATCAAGGTATCGGTTTAGTAAGGGCCGATTTACACAGTACGACTTTTGCTTACAACTGTGCAGGGTTCTTATTAAGAGCCGGTAACTGGTTATTTTTACTGGCTTTTTAAGTACATTTTACCGCCTATTTTGATGGATGTTAAGTAATGATGACCTTTAACCAAACCACAAAATGTAATGATTCGCCATGTGGTTGTCAGAATGCAAAGCAAGTCAAGGCAGCCGGCCCCAAGTGCAGGAAAACCAGAGTTACTTAACTGCAATTGGCTTTAGTTTTGCATCTGATTAGTTGAAAACTTCACACAAAGTTTTTGGATCCAATAATAGAGAGAACCAAACCCAAAGCAATCGCATAATATCTTAGACACTCAATTGAAAACCGCTCTAAACAATATGAAAGCATTTAATCATGTCTTACTGTATCTGTTTGTAACAGACAATGTGGGCAGATATTTCTTGTCAGCATATAAAGTTGGACGTCAGGTAAGCTAACCATATGTTATACAAATCAGAATTAATTACAGGAAAATATAGCAGCCACAGCCATCTTTTCTATACTAACATATAAGTGAATAAATTAAGGGAATTATAGTTAGATAAATGGGTGGTTTGCAACCAACCTCTAGATATAAGGGTAACTAGGGTGAATATGCTGGGGGATGAAAAAAGAAGCTAATGAGAAAACTCTGTTTTTACCCACTAACATGGTGGCAATGACATTATTAAGAAAAGAAATTAAGAATAACAATTTTTGCCAGTTACAGTTACACTCCATTTGATACCTGCCAAATTGGTGTCATTCAAGAATAAATCCACTCACTGTTATTTCACTTAATAACTAAATTGTGATGAGTTGTAGCAAGAACACAGTGGCCAAAAAAGTAACCAGACAGCAGGGAACAAGAAAGCCCTTGGCTTTCTGTAGACATTCTATTATTCACTGTGTTCTAGCCTGCGTTGCTGGTGGTTTTGTCAGTAGAAGCAGGTGATTGAGTGGTGTAGTGGCAAATCAAGTGACAAAGCCCCTCTCCCCTGGCAGTGAAACTTGTTTTCGTCACTTTGCTGCTCGCTCGCCCACTCTGACTGACAAAACTGCCAGGTACGCAGGCTAGAACCAGGGGGGGGGGGGGGGGGGCAC
>BLFK01000490.1:1301656-1314668 GCA_014634185.1 Astreopora myriophthalma
GAGCTAGTATCAGCTGGATTTGGCTACCCTATACTAGAGTAACCTCCCCAAATCACTCCTATCCTAGAGTAACTGTTTTCCAGAAACTGAGGTCACTAGCACAGTCTAAAGCAAAGCCAAAACAAAACCTTATACCGCAGTCACTTCTCTCTTAAAAAAGGATTTATTTATACTTGTCCAGTTTTTTTTTTCCAATCAAGTCTTCAACCAACTGGTCAGTTTCGTGAAAAATTATACCCTATTCTAGACCCAAACGCTGATTTATATACCCTATGCTAGAGTAAACTGCTTGAAAACCATACCCTTCACAGAGGCACATACCTATATAGCCCATATATGGCAGTTCCCCCCCCCCCCACCCTGGGGCTAGAGCACCAATAACAATAATAGAATGTCTACAGAAAGCCAAGGCTCTCTTGTTCCTTGCTGTCTGATTACTTTTTTGGCCAAGATTTCTGCATCAGTCACTACATTAATTATACATGCATATTCCTGGCACAGCCCTATTCACACTCGTTCTTTTAGAAGATGGTTAGTAGAAATATCCATGTATGATTAATGTAGGGAGCTGTGCAGAAATCTTTCCCTTTTTGGTGCATAGCAAGCTGGAATTTGTCCTTATATTAAATGGCATCCTCAACTAACAAACTGAACTTAATTGAAAATAATTAACAACTGCGCACTCCACAAACAGAGCTCAACCAAAAGGCAACGCTCCGCCACACAAGGGCGTGTGCTCAAGTGTGTGTCAAGACGTTGCGTGACTTTTGTCGTCTCGTTACGTTGCACGATAGTCGTCTCACTCAACTTTGCCCACAACTATCGGGTTTTAAGACGCACGGCTTTCACTGTTCCTTTGCCGCTTATCATTTCCGAATCCAAGACAGCCTATTTTTAATTCGACTTCCGACGTCTTTAGTGTGAGTGTTTGCGACGGGGCAAGTCGCTTTAGTTGAGGTAATGCCACTCCGTAATGCACCGCAGCACAATGCAGGTTCTTACCTAGCAATGAGCTAGACGCTCCGCTGTAGACTGGGATATCCGTTCTTTCACACACTCCCAGCACTTTGAGAACGTTAACAGTGACGTTGTCTAACGGTGCATTGCCAGCAACGCAAGTGATCGCTAGGACTTCGACATCTTGCGAGAGAGCGACAAGTATGGCTTGTGCATCATCTATTCCGGCGTCGCAGTCGATTATCACCTTTTTCCTCGCCATTGTTAATAAGGGAGGAGACACAGCTGTGGCCAGCGGTTGCATCCTAGATGAAGTACCTACTCTATTAGATTATATATATATATACATTACTTTCATATCCGGATGGTTTACATTTCCGGGCCAAAAATCGCGGTCAGTATAAAACGCAGACTGCGGACTGCGGACCGGGTCATTGTTTTACCTTTCGGAAAGTAACCCTAACCCTCAATTCGGGCTAACCCTAGGCCTATGTAGCTGAGCACATGTGCTCTACCTGCGCGATGCCTATAATAATTCCTCCTGGTAGTGTAATTGACGTGTTGTCCAGTTGCACCTAGCTTGAAATTTGGTCTTAATTGACATTGGGTTTCCAATATGTCGTCTCTGAATGCTGCTATGATTTTAATGAGCAAGGGGTCAATATTGCCAATAGTCATCCTTGGTCTTGCTGTAATGTGATGCGGCTAAAGTTCAGCTTTTTAAAATCCCTTACTTGTCAACATATTCAGTGTTTCTGTAAAAACTGAAATTATTCGCACCTTTTCAGCAATTAACGTGCTTCTTTACGCATTATTTGTTATTAACACATGGGTGATAATAGATCACCATAGTAACGTAAAAATTACAAGAAAAATGTTTCGCATCTTTCCTTGAGATAGCTCAGTAGTGGATTTGTTGTTTTGATGTACAATTGACCGGCGTAAACTTGATCAAATGAAGCTTCCGTCGCTCCATTCTGCTTTTCTGAGGGCATTAGTGGTCTTTACAGGCACAGTTATTGTTCTTTACGTTGCACACGAAAAGAAAGTCATTCTGAATAATCACAAACAGTAAGTAATTCCTTGTTACGTTTCCCATAAAGCACAGCACCGCGGACAGCCGCCAATTTTTTTTCCGCCAACCCACGACGAAATCAAGGCTTGGACGATCTGGCTGAAGATCGAAAGATCTGAACCCAGGGATGGCAGAGCGTATTTTGAATGGGGAGCGGGGGTTGGGGGAGGCTTACAAGAGAGCGCCGGAGGCGCTAACTTGTAGGGCGGCCTGGGGGAATCCTCCCCCAGAAAACTTTGAAATCTTGAAGCTCGGAAATGCCACTTTCAGCATTCAATTTGTTATTTTTTGCTTGAAATTGGGGGGCTAAAGCCCCTAACCACCCGGCACCCCCGGCTCCGCCGTCCCTGTAAACACGTTCAACGTGCCAAAGGGTATTGCCTTAGCACTTACCAGGCTCGTAACTCCTATATAGGAACCAGATGCTGAATAAACTAAGTGGGTAGAATTACTACAATAACGCGATGACGTTTTGTCAATTTCCTTCGAAAGTCACAAGGAAAATAGCCCCGTTTACTCTGGTAATGAAATAATGAAAATGAATATTCCCCAATGCGTGATTTTGCTTTGTTTCTCGCAATCCAGTCACAAGGCAATCATCGTTTCTAAGCCAACCTTGACCACTGGTCGCCCAATGGGGACGACATCAAGATGTCCGCCAGAGAAGCACGTTCTTTTCCTGAAAACGCACAAAACGGGTTCGAGTACGATGGCAAATATTTTCTTGCGCTACGGAGACTTAAGAAACCTTAGTTTTGTTCTTCCAAAGTTCACTGTGCTGGGATGGCCAAATAGATTTCATGGTTTTTTCGCCCACCGTCTTGACACCAGAACTCCAAACATCTTGTGCAGTCACGCCAGGTTCAACAAGAAACCAATGAATCGTGTTTTCCCCAAAGAAAGTAGCAAATATCTGACAATTCTGCGGAATCCGGTGCACAACTTCGAGTCTGTTTTCAACTATATGAAGCTGGGAAAGCGGCTTGGTCTTGGTGATGATTCACACTCACTCCAGTTGTTCCTTAACCGCAACGGTACCTCCTTTAAGACTATGCGCAAACTCAAATATGAATGGCACCTGATTAGAAATCCTCAACTCCACGATTTAGGTCTGAGTTTCAAATTCTATCAAAATCGTACTGCCGTTCAAGAGTATATTAAGTTTCTGGATGAAGAGTTTGACCTAGTTTTGATCATGGATTACTTTGACGAGTCCCTGTTACTTATGAAAAGGCTCCTCTGCTGGGACACGGAAGATGTTCTGTATTTAAAGCTCAACGAAAGACAAGACAAAGAAAAGAACTCAGTACTGACCATGGACGTTCGAAAAAACATAAGAAGGTGGAACAAAGCCGATCTAATGCTCTTTGAACACTTTAACAAGTCACTCTGGAAAAAAATCGAAAACGAAGGGGAAGCATTCCAGAGGGAGCTCAGCATTTTCCGTCAGAAAACAAGGCAAATCAAACACGCATGCGTAACGAACGAAACACACCTGCAACGACTATATGCGGACAAGTTTGTAAAAGGATACTCCCTTAAAAGTGACTTACCGGAAGGATTTCGATCTTTGTGTTCAAAGATGACAATAGACGAAAATGAGTACCTTAGGTATCTGAGAGAGCGGAAGAAAGCTCGGGAGGGAACGGTTCAAGTCGAACTAATCAACTATGCAGAAGTGGAACAGGAAATGAAGCAGGACGAAGAGAGTTGGGATTTAGCAAAAGACCTTGTTTATGACGCTGTCACTGGGAAAGAGACACGCGCCTGATTCTCCCTCAACCTTCCTTTCCCTTACCACATTAGGATTTCCGTTCTGATCACGACTTGGACTTGTCTTCGATCGGTGGTTCCGACTCCACTACGCTTAATGAATAGCCCACTGGTTTCCTACTTCTATTTAGGTTTCTTATAATAATAATAATATTAATAATAATAATAATAATAATATTATTATTATTATTATTAATATTATTAATATAATAATAATAATAATAATATATTATTATTTTATTATTATAAAATATTATTATAATATTATTATTATAATAATTTTATTATTATATTAATAATAATAATATTAATAATAATGGCTTTATTCAGCATTTCCACAAGGTGGCTCTTCGTCTGCTAAAATATATCTTCTAAAGTACAAATAAAGTTAAAAGATATAAAAAGAGGTAAAATAAGTATATCTATTTAACAATGCATAATAAAAACATCAAGCTGAAAGGTTATCTTTGACCTTTTTCATTAAATGCTTAAAAGTCATCTTAGAAAACTGGTTAAAATCAATACAGTTCCTTACACATCCAGGTAAAATATTAAAGCTCTTAGCAGCTTGGTCTTGATAAATATGTGATACTGGTGGGATTTCAAGCTGCATAGCTGCACTGGACCTCAAAGTTCGATTGTGCTTAAATTGCTTCAGTCGCAAGTAACCTGGCCATTCCTCCTATACATGGCCATACAAGCTTGAAGCTTTAAATATCACCGAGTATAAATAACCATTCTATACTTTTACTACCTACCACGGCAAACAGCTGACCAACGCTTTTCGTTGAGGAATACGTAGAGCACTGCATGCTCGTCACACACTTTAACACACCCAAAAGATATCCGTCGACAAATTCTTATTTCTTGTGCTAAACATTAAGTACTATAAATATCACCTCATATCTTACAAGCATATCTAGCTGCATCAGAAGTTTCCAATTCACTGATACAACTTGATAACATATAGCTTCCTGACACAATATAAAAGTTATGTAACTATTTCCTCAATCGCAGACACGAGACCCTGTATTACACACATTTTTTCATTAACGGTTGTTGAATGACACCCTTTCAAAAACACAAACAGTTAAAATCGGATACGACTAGGACGGAGCTTGTCTCTGTATTAAAATGAGCTTGTCATTGTATCAAAAAGAACCTCGTTCCACTGATTCAACATTTCTTCCATTTTACACGGTTTTATCAGCTCTCTGCATTTTTGTGGAGTGGTCATCATCAGTGCACTGAGTTGTTAGCAAAAAAAGCCCAAACATAACAAAATGTGCAGCGCACCACGACTGGGTGAGGCTTCTCAGATAGCCCTGACATCTGAATTAGTCTCTCTGGGCCAAACACAGGAATTGCCAGGAGGGTAGATGTGTCAAGGAGACAGCAGTAGTGTAACTGGCCATAAAATATTAATAACAATAATTAGGATACACTCTGGTTACCAAAAGGCATTAAGCCTCTTAGCAACTTCTTTTACCAAGTCATGGTGGTTTGCATATAAATGTAGTTCACGAGAGACCTCCATCCATTTTACATCCTTGGCATCGTCACCAGCTTGAAGAGAAAATCTGTCAAACGCTTTTCCAGTGTCGTCATGATAATTAACGACCTGACTTTCCATCCAGGAGTTATCAGTGTTTCTGGGATCATCTATGTAGCCTCGAAAAACCTTCAAACAACGGGCAAAATAATACATTATTTCTGTGCTCGTAACCTTGATATTCACCGAAAATCACTAAACAAAAGAGGAACATGTACTATTACCAAAGTCCCATTGTCAAACAGATGCTCAAGTTTTTTATGAAGCACTCTATTCTCCTCTGGTGACAAATCCATGGAATTCAGTGCCTCTTCCCCAAACTCTTTCTTGAGTGTGTTGGTAACAGTGTCTCCGGGATCAACCATGCCCTGTAAAAAGCAAAAATATTACAGGTATTGGAAAACAAAAAGGTCCCTTTAGGTCCTTACTTTCTGGAAGAGATTACTTTAATTCCACTCCTCTGTTAGTGGCTTCCCACACATCTATGAGTTATAATGCCAGTCCACATGCCAATTCCAAGAGCAGAATACTCACCAAGTCCTTCAGCTTACGAGACTAATATTTCCTCTTCCATAATTAGTTTTTTAAAATATCATTACATTATGAATTTACTGGTAACCTACCCCAGGAAGTGCCCATTCTGAGCAGTCCCTTCTCTCAATTGCGACAAATTGCAAGACTGGCTTTCCATCCTTGATCACTTTATTACCAGAGCTGTCTCTCTTCCACCTATAGGGAACATTGGACAAACCAACATTGAGTGAAATACTCAGGATTCACACAAGCTCTAAATCATGTCATCATCCCAATAAAACTCCAACATACAGCTATTAGTAGGAAGCAACATTGTGCAATTATTATTCATAAAATTCTTGATATGACAGTTAACAAGACCAAGCTCAACCAATGGAGAACCATTGAAGAAGCTGCCATTGTTTTGTTTTTGTTCAGAACACCAACTTTCTATCACACAATAGACAGCGAGTAGCTAGCCAATCAGATTACAGCATTCGTGATAGTATCTGAGTGGATTTCTACTAATGTATAGTAGTGTACCTTGTAACAACTGGATCAGCAGCATGGTTAGGGCCCCATCGGCCTAGCAATCCTCTACCAATCATACCAGTTCTACCAACTGGATTCCTGGGAAACAGCAGCTTTATATAAGCATGGCATAAGAGGATACTATTAACATGAAGTTTTAAGGCAGTGTTTTACATTTTGGGGCTCAAGGAATTTCATAAGTTGCAAATAGCTGACGTTTCAATGCTTAGCACAATGGCAGGCCCTGGTGTCTATTTTGGGAGTTCCAGACGTTACAACTTGCATGTCAACACCTTTGTTTAAACAGTGTTTGGAATTTGTAGTCACAGGTTTGCTTAGGCATCCACCAGGGTCTTATTTTCTACTCACATATTTGCTCATATAATGCACTAAACTATTTAATGTAACTGCCAGATAAGAAAATACCACATCAAACAATTGATGAAATGTCTCAATGTGAAAAAAAAAAATCATGTTTGCATGTTATTCATTGAAACAAGACATTTTGCTAAAACTTCAATTCACTATTAAGCATCCTTCAAAATACGCTGTATGCTACCTGATGATAAACAGGCACATTCCAATGAATGTGTCCTGAGTTTTTCTCTTTATCTGTCTTTATTTACCACACAAATATTTACAATTAAATAAATAAAAGAAAGATTAAGTGGTGAGGAGTCCTCAAGAAACCTTATAAAGGCTTTTAAAGTGCACCTAACCCCAAAACATATTTTTTGCTAAAATAAATCTTTATTCCTGTTTGAAACACACTGAGAATTTTATCCTGTTTTCGACCAAATGTTAACTTTTTATAGGCTTCAAAATTGAGCCTCATTTGGTTCATGACTGAGTCAGAAGGGGCATGGGTCTACTCCTGATTTGACGTCACAAACTGATTTACATGCCATTAAGTTTTTGTAAACATGCATGCAAAATAGTTTGTGATGTCAAATCAGGAATAGACCCATGCCCCTTTTGACCTGGTCGTGTACCAAATGATGTTTAGTTTTTCGTAAGTTTTGGAAACCTGCAAAATGTCAAGATTTGGCAAAAATGGGAAAAAATAGGCACAATGCATTTCAAACAGATGCAAAGATGAATTGTAGCAAAAAAAATATTTGGGGGTTAGGTGCACTTTAAGCTAAATTAGAGGGGAGGGGCATCACATATGACTAACCACAAAATTCAATTTTAACTCACCCAAAGGTAAAACAGCAAATAAAATAAATTTTTGTTTTCTCCAATAAAAAAATTATATCATTTACCTTGGAAGTCCTTGTACTACTGTGTATTCACCCACCAAACTTGTTCTGTCCGTATTGTAGAAAGTATCCAGTGAATTAAATTGAAGGGGAACTTTCACAGGTTCATTCCTAACAAAAAAAGTAAGAAAAACAATTTCTTTTAAAAACTTAAAAAAAAATACAGTTACTTTCATGTCCAACCATTGTTTTTAGCAAGCAACTGTATTTTTTATGCTGATGGAGAACTTGAATTCACGATGAACAGTCACTAAAATGAATCTTGCAGTAAAAACTAAAATTATTTTTCATCTGAATATTGCACCATGCATGAATAAACTGTCATGCTTAGCTAAAATAAAAAAAACACATTCTTTTGTTGTACATGCAGTTTTGACAAGAATAGACCTCCATAATTTTTTCTTCATCTGTTCCATGCAATCTGCTTGAATTGCACCATGTAAATGAAGACTACAACTCACCAGTGACTATTGCATAAGACTTGAAAAATGTTGTAGGATTTTGAATTCCTACAACAATATTATAAGCAAAGTCTGTATTCAGTGGTGAAAATTGTATGTGATTTTTTTTTAGTGGCGCGAGCAGCGCATGCTTGAGAAATTGCACATGACAGTTGTAAGCAAAAGTTGTGCCATGCAAATCAGCCTTATCGCAATTTTTTAAGCATGTGGCTGCTTAAACAAGGGTGGAGTGCTTAATATTAAGATAATACTTTGAGTGGTATTCTCTACCTTATTTCTGGATCAGCCCATGAGGGAAGACTAAGTACTTTTGCTGATGTATAATCAACAGGCTTATACTCTACAAATGGAACCTTCCAATCAACAAACTCTGGGGGTACTGCAAATCTCTTTACATCTGTACCAGGATACTCCAAACTACAGGCTTTGGTATGCATATTTCTCAACCAAACTATTATGGTCTTTGCTTAAAAAAAGAAAGATAACACAGAAACAGATAAATTTAGCAATAAACTCTCTCTCTTATTAGGGAGCTTACAAAATGACGACGGCTACAAGGGCATCATTTAAAAATACAAGTTTGTGTTATTTGTATCACTACACAGCTATTTCATGTTGTTTTGCATTTAAAGTGTTAAGTAACTGTCGAGGAATTAAACTGCTATGAGTGGGTTATAAGTGTAGAGGGAGACCTGAAAATTCAGCATCATGAGCTAACGTCCTCCACAGAACCTTAAATTTGGTCATTCCACATCATTATTTTGGAGATGACGGCAAAGAAGTGTACCAAAATGTAGAACACACATTCAGAGCCATTGTTTTTTTTTTAAATCTCTAAACCTATTGTTTTGTGGTGTCCTTGTGACTGTCGATGTTGTCATTTCGTAAGCTCCCTATTCATTGCACAGGTGCTCCTGTAATAGCTAGCATTCACAAGACAACATGACACAAGGTTGTTGCTGTATAGCACTGGAAGGGGAACTAAGAATTAGGGAGGTAGGAAAAATATTTTGCCTGAAAAAAATATGAGTCAAAACCAACCCCCTTTCCTCCAACGCTGGACACAAACACAAAGAGAGAAATTTTTTTTTCAATTACATCCCTATTCCCACGCAAAGAATACTGCTTAGTGAGCATAATTTATTACAAATAAAAACACTCAAGGACCAGATTGTTCAAAGCAGGGTTTGATCTGCAGACTCTCTTTGGTTGTATCTTCTTGGAGGCACTAAACCAGTTAGTTCGTCCAGCAACCTCGTAACCATGAAAGACCCTAGGAACGAGGTTGTTTGTCCAGATGCAATCCTATTATTTAACCTCAGTATATAATTGGTGCTCAGGTCTTAAATTATTCACGTCACTGATGTGAACAAAGCTGAAATATTACTTTCATTTTCAATTAAGCTTAACTATTTTGTTCTTTCTTTACCTCTGAAACTCCTGGCTGACTTTTTTCATACCAATTACACCCCCATCGAAATATTATTCAAGACGTTTTTAACAGACCGTCAAGTAACACAAATGCAAACTCAGTCGACCAGAAAAAGACAAAAGGACATTGTTTTGGTCGCTGTGCAAGACCTATAGATTAATTATTTATATGTAAGTAAATTGCAAAACCAAGCACGTATTTTGTTCACACTTGGATAACATCGAAAAACCAGAAACTGATATCCATCACCGCAGAAATTTCTGGCTCAAAGTATATAAGTTCATGTAAGGTGTAAGTTTATGGTATTAGTTACACCATGATTACAACATAAACACAGAGTTTTACATTCATCATAATATACGTAAGAATTCCACAGAGGAGAAATGTACTTACGATATTGGCTAATAACAAAAGATGACGCAGCTACTACAGTGATAGCACCTACAGATACGTTAACAAATCCACACAGAAGCATAAAGATACACACTTGCAGTCCATACGGTACTTTTATTAAATCTTCCCCCAACTTCCGTCCCAGTGATAGCCGGCGGTGGAATGGGGCCAATGTACGGAACTTTTCCTTTTAGGGTGGGGTGGATAGCTTATCGCTATTACTATTAAAGAGGATTATTGTGCTGTTATCTCCTACGATGAAACCCGTACTGCCGGCAACCTTTTTCAACAGATGCTTATGCGAATATAACGTGTAGTAAAAGTAATTTGTTCAGACTGACAATCAAAGTCCAAGGGAGTCCCAGAAGGCACAAAACACTTTCTTACTTTTGACACCGGATCATTAGCTATTGTTCTCTTTGAATAACTTGTTAGTACTTTTGTCCAGGCTCTGTCCAACCTGACACGGTTAAAGTCATTGTATACTCTCATTTCGTTGCTGTCGTGTGTTCCCGCGGAATCCAAACAAACAAAACAAGAGAAACTATTTCTTAACAAGTAATTTGTGAAGGCTGAAGAGACAACGCTTAAAATTTTAACGGGAAATTGCGCTGTTTCTTTAGCTATTTTATCACTTTTAGCAAATGCGCAAGCGTAGACTTCGTGCACTCCAATGCGTACCCCCCAAAAGTACGTACCATATGGAAGGCAAACTCACTACACTGGTAAATATATAATCGATCGAAATTATAGTATAGGTTGAATGGACCTGAGCTGCGAGTACGAAAGGGATCTGTTACATATGGTCTAGGGGCCAACATTTCTCTCCCTCGCTGCCTATCGGGGATAGGTATCTGAAAGTGGCATGTATAAGCGATCCGCGGGCCGAAATCTCGGGGAGAGTCGTCATGGTACACCGCTCAGGCTTAAATGTCCAGAGGTACCGCTACCGGTTCGAATGTTTTATTATTTTTTTTAATTTAACAATTTTTTAAATTAGGTATTTAGTGTAAGCATGTGCAGTTGCCCTTGTGCTTGTACGTACCTAAAGTACGTACCACTTGGGAGACACATTGGCTACATTGAAATACTTTAAAGACCTTGAAAAACATCTTGGCAGCCGAGAAAGACCGGCAGTTGCGTCAATAAAGGAAATTCTTGCACGATGTACCGCTACCGGTTCGGATGTTTGTTTGTTTTGTTTGTTTGTTGGTGTGTTTTGTAAGGTACTTAGTGGAAGCATGTGCAGTTGCTCTTGTGCTTGCACGTGTACGTACCACTTGGGAGGCACATTAGGGGTCAGCAACACGAGCAGCAATGTCAGCGGCAACGCTACTAAACAATAGACTTCATGGCTCTGCACCTGCGTTTTGAAGTTTGGTAACTACTTTTCTTCCCGTTCTCTGTCAAATGACCAAATGTCGCGTGCACACAACGGAGAATTTCGATTTTCTTTCATAATTTGAACACCGTTCCTCCCAATTCAGTTCCTAGATAGTTCGGATAGTAAGTAGAAGTCGGATGAACTGGAATATTGAAAGTTGCAGCGTTAAATTAAATGGCGCTTTCATGGACGTCACCGTTGCTACATTAAAATACTTGAAAGAGCCACGTAGAGAACGTAAGGTGTAAACCCGTGGCAGCCGGGAAAGACCGGCAGTTGCGTCAGTAAAGGAAATTCTTGCGTGAACCAAAGCAAAAATGCGACCTTGGCCAAGTGTCGAATTTTTGGCGATTAACGAGCCTCTTGTGAAGAACAATTTTGACTCATGATGCCTAAATATTATACTTTTAAATAGATACATTTATCATGATTTAGGGATACTGAAATTAGCGAAATAAGTGGATCACCGGGAAACACTGCTTTGGTTGCTTGAAGTATTACGGTCTCTCTAGTTATGCGTCCACAGTCTCCTGGATTAGAACTAAAGTGTCTTTTGCGATACTTCGATCAGCGATAACATGCTTGAGAGGCTCGCGCACGAGGAAACGCCGCACTCCTAATATGCAAGACACTGACATAGAAGTGGAAGTATCCACTACACGTAGTTCTTTTAGCTGATTTTTCTCTCTTTTTTCTGTTTTTTGTTTTGTTTTGACAATGACTCTTTTATTCTTTGTGATTTTAATATTGTAATTTTAAAGTAGAAAAGTCTTTTAAAATTATTATCGAATTTTGTAGTTTTAATCGTTTTTATCCATTGTATAAATTTAATTAACTACTGATTTTTTATTACGGTCTCCACTGACCCTAAGCACACCAATCCATCAGACTTTGCGCTAAAAATCAGTGCTTAATAATAAAAATTGGTGGCTAATAATAAAAGCCGGAGCCTAATAATGAATAAATTGTGAGCAATGATAAAATTAATTAATGCCCAATAATAAACAGAGATTTATTTCATTTCCTTCAATAAACATAGATGCTCAGTAGTAAAAACGAAAACATAAGAATAAAAAAATAAAGCATAATAACAAAATTACTGCCAAACAAGACAGAATCCCCCCCTCCAGCCCATAATAAGGATCGTGTAACCACCTGATACGAAACCCAAAAAATCCACTGAGGGGGAAAATGGGAACGTATTCCCCAACCAAATGCAGGCGCGTCAACCTCTAGAGGTGATTACAAGATTATCAGACGTTCAAACATGAATGAGCCTTAATTAAAATTTGAAAGCTTGGGACCTGAGATGAATAAATATGAATAAATTTACGTCTGCCAAACCTTATGTATGTTTATGAAACAAAACACTACATGCATTAATGCCATGGAGGTACACGGGCTGCCGTTCATATCTTTTACTTTATATTATTTTTCCACTTACCAGCCTTACAACAAGCGCGCATCGACAAAATAGATTGTATTGGTAGACCAGTAGATTATTAATCAGGTTAAATTCCTGTAAAATGAGTGTGTATTTTGTCGCGTCCTAAACAGGGTCTTAAAATAGAGGGCATTGTGCTACACAGGGTAGCCTTTTTAGAGTATTTGGTCCTAAAAAGGTCCAGGATTTCAAACTCTCAGTGACACCCCTATACTCAAACATGGATCAAGTACCC
>BLFK01000490.1:1314691-1352191 GCA_014634185.1 Astreopora myriophthalma
CCCCCCCCTGGACCCTATATACCTTATTAATAACATGCATTTTCATGGGAGACTTTCTTGTTGGGTTTCAAAGTTTGGTAGTAGCACTTGAATAACAAACAATGTTTGTAAATGGGAGACACCCCTACAACTTGGAATTTATGACATCTGAGTCAGCTTAAAGTCTAATGTATAAGAAATTCGTTAACACATGACAAACTTATCTGTAGTAGTGGTAGATCTAGAACTCAAAGAAAAGTGACCATCTACAGGCTTTGAGTGAAGACCATGCCAGTGACAAATGTTGGAAAGGGTCCCCTAATGTGTAGACCAAACATAGGTCCCCCGGCTCAAAATGAGTAAGTGGCTGATGCATGTGACCACTGCCTACTTGATCATGAAGTGTTGTGTTTGTACCTCAGCATCCCTACAGTAGAGACACTGAGGTAAAAAAAAAACTCACCAAAATCAAGACAGATCGACATGAGAAGAAACAGATAACAAGGAATGCAACCTTATGATTACGCAAAGTTCACTTGATTTTATTGTGAAACATTTTTTGATTTTTTTCTTTAAAAACAACCTGATTCCTTTCCTATACAAAGCTTGAAAGTCCAGGCCAGTATAAAGACAACACCTTATAATCAGTTAAGCAAAGGTCACGTACATCTGCCGCTTTCTCATTTTGAGCCTCGGGTGCCTGTGCACTAACTGTGTATGCAAGGGCACCCACACCCTCCTGACCCAATAGTCTGGTCTGCCACCGGAGGGTGTTATTTGCAGGTTGCAGGTTGCAGGTCACAGGTTTATACATTAAGGTTTACCTAAAACCTGGAATCTGGAATAACACTGGAATTGGGCCTAAAAACTTTTGTTGAGGCCAAATTAGGCCTCACCAAATGTTTTTAGGGCTAATTCCAGTGTTATTTGTGATTCTGTGATTCCAGAATCCAGAATTAACACTGGATAGGCCTAATTAGGCCTAAACAAAAGTTTTTAGGCCTAATTCCAGTGTTATTCCGGATTCCGGGTTTTAGGTAAACCCTAATGTATAAACCTGGAACCTGCAACCTGCAACCTGCAAATTACACCCTCCAGGTCTGCCACTGCATGTAGATAGCAATATTAAACATATTTGGTCCCAGGGGAGGGTGGGGTGATACCCACTGGACTCCTCTTCAATTTGTTGGAAGAGTATTGTAAGTGGCATTCATCTTTGATGCTAAAACATCTAATTTCTTTTCTATTCCAGTAAGTCTCTGTTCTAACATTTCATTAAATTTCAAAATGTCTTTGCTATCGTTTGTCATGGCAACTTTCTTCCTCCATTTTCTAAAGCCTGTCAAAGTAAAAGCAACCAAGACAGTAATTGCAGCAGGTATTGGTTTGCTTGAGATAAGGGAGCCCAACCATAATAAAATCCCAATGCAAAATGCCAATCTTCGTATGCACCAGACAGGACCCAAAAATGCATGCAACAGGAACGTGCTAGACATCAGAAGGAAAAATTTGTTGTATGACAGTCTAGAAATGCAAACTAGACCCAAGATAATCCAGAAAAGGAATAGTATCAGAGACAAAAGCTTGTTCCTTGTCGTTCCCATGTGATCTGGCAATGCGGCTCCTGCAAGATCACAGAAGAAAGTTGCTACGATTAGCTATGTAAAACACCAAACTGCAGGCCCCTGCAAGACTTCACTCGGTGAGGCTTTTTTGTCTGTAGCAGAGTCTTGACTACTTGGTACCACCCCAATATCAAACTAAAACTACTTTTTTCTGTCCAACTGAGCCAACCGCTGACCACTGAGCTCAGTTGGTAGTGCACTTCTCAGATAAGGAAGATAAACGGTTGGCCCCATCTCACAACTTTTCATACTTGATTCTGTGGCATGTTAAAGCACCACTGGGGATGTAATCAACCCTGGCTGTGAGCACCACTAGTGTCCAACGTATGGTTCCTGTGTTCCTTCTGGTCCTTCCCAAATGCATTTGCAGTGAAAAATGGATCACATTAAATTAAATTGTCAGTGGGGACAGAGAGGAAAGGGATGTGTACCTATGATTCACAATAATAATTGGTCTTACATTCTTAATGCGATATTCCTTACAAAAAGGAAAGATTTCTGCAGATTGTCACTATCATACATTTGGGATCTTTCATAAACAATATAGTTAGGGCCAGCCAGAAACCTGAATGTCGCCAAGGTATTGAGCTTTTCAGATATCTTATCTAACAAATTCAAGGAATACTAGACCCTGAGAATGATGCCTTATTCTAGAATGTGATGCAGGCACACTCAGAAAAAATGCAATTTCTCCTCGTGGGAGTCAAACCTATGACCTTCTCAAGGTCATAGGTTTGACTCCTGTTATGAGATTTGTTTCTGAGTGTGCCTGGGTCACTTTCTAGAAGAAGAAAACATGACTCATCATTCACCAGGCTGATGACTTAAAATCTCATTTCTTTATAACCACTGCCTGCAAGCAGGAATGGTAACCATAGTGCAAGGGTTATCTTAGCATGAGGGTCTCAGGTGGCCTTGGTTTACAAACCAAGAGGTAAGGTTAATGCAGGTGTGACCCTACTGGCCTTGTAAACATATTGACCGAAAAAGAAGTGTGCTAGTGTATCCCTATAACTAGGATTCCCCTTTCTGCTTGTAAACAGTGCGTAACTATCAATTCTAACCATCTATACCAAGGACTTGCTGTAGAATCTCGTCTGTGTAACTCATCCCATTGTTGTGAAGTACAAGCAGACAATCTGCAATCACTTCAAACACACTTTTGAAAGCTGGGTGTATCAAGGCATACAGGCTATGAACTAGGTCAACCAGCATTGTTATACCCCTTTGTATGTCTTCAAACAACCTTTCGGTGCAGTACTTGTGTATTCGTACTACAAATTTCTCTATTAAATCAACAACTGACGGCACCCAAGAACGAAGGATCTTGTGCAGCTGAAAGAGGACATCGTTTACGTTTGGTGAAAAAGTGATTACGTTGAAAGCTGCGGAAATAACGATGAACGAAAACGCAATCTTCGCGATCGAGAGCCCCATTCTGTACACTGATGTGGTCGTAGTTGACAAATAAGACCACGATGAAAAGGATTTAGAGAAGTATGTCACAACACCGTTTTGAAAATCAAATCTGGCACAGTAAGAAGCCAATTCTTTATCGCTTGCTTTTCATGCACATTTCTTCGCTAGAATCGCCGCAAAAATTGATCACTCGAAAATTTAGTTTCCCGCGAAAATGTCACCTTCCTTAGAGATGGAGTCAAGGTCGGTTCTCTTGTACTGTACTATCTTTGAAGCTACAACTGAAGTAAACGTAGGTCACATTGTAATGTTTTTGGCAGAAATTCAATGTCAACTGTTAGAAACCGGTATTCTCCTCCAGACTATATTTTATGATTCTTACATAGATTCGCGTTCCTACGTACATACTGATATTTTCCGCTGACCATAAGTATTCAAGGCTCTACTTTTCTTCACATGTGAAAGAGATCGATTGTTTACCACTATTTACCAAATGTAAATTTCTCATTTCTCGGTTTGGAGTTCTTGTAGTGGTTTATGTGTGTCACCGAAATAGAGAATCAATGTCCATTTCTCTCGTGGTGCTAAGATTTGAGGTTTCTGATGAATTGCCTTTACCCAAAGGCTTAGATTACTGTGGTTGGTACATGTTTGAAAAAGATTTTTATTTTATATCAAGGTCATCAAGCTTATTTTTAACAAATCTAACATTTTCATCATCATTTATTATTATTATTATTATTATTATGACTGAGACGTTTCCTCGTAATTAATGACGTGGCTACTCAGTATCTTTAAATTTGCTGATGTAAATAAAGGAGAGATGTCTGAAATGATGTTATTGATCATGACAGCTTATATGAATTGTCGACAGTTTGCATTAAAGAGCAACTTGTACTGAAATACTGATATGAATGGTAATTAGGTAAGATATTGGCCACATCAGTTCAACTTGTACCTCCTTGTTGAACAGGCACTGCCAAAATAGAAATTATAGAAATCTGCTCTATGTACCAAAGGGTGAACCATGCAAAATTATGGATAGAATACTGGAAGCTTCCCCATTATGTAACCATGTAACTGCAAGTCCTCAGTGAGGAAGAACTTTGCAAATAATTTCCTTAGTTGGTCATACTGTTCTGAGAGTATTAGCTTATGTACTAAGGTTTTAAAATGTAATTTGGCCTATACAAAAAGGGTGTGATTGTCTGATCTGATGCTTGATGCTCTTGCTCTGCATATTAAGTAGAACTTCTGATTATGTTCCAGCCCCCGGTTTTTGGGTCACAGAGAAGAACATGTCTGAATCAGGTGCTGCCAAAGAGAAGAGAGAGAGTGCAAGTACAGAGAAGAATCAAGTGTCCAGTGATATCTCTGAGGAAAAGATAAAAGTTCACCGTGGAGAAAGATATCTGCATGATATTCAGCTGGAAACAATACAAGGGAGATCAAGTTGTGGTAAGAGGAAGCTGTGGTATGATTTAGGTCTCTTATTACTAACAGAGCAAGTCACCAGGCCACCTTATTTGTTGAAACGGCACTGGTTCTGAATACGTTTAAGCAACTGCAATATTTCTAGGTTAAAACTGTGTGTTCGTGATCATTAATCCCAAAATCTATCATCAGCACATGCTTAGAGAGTTTCAAAGGAATGCTACACTCAAATAAATATCACTTATGCCTTTGAAAAACTTACACCAATACTGTGGTACTCTTTCAAACAAATACTTTATATTGGTCTTCGAAACCCATTACCACATATACCGAGGAGATTACATGGATTATCCATTAAGTAGAACTTCTGATTATGTTCCTCTTCTTTTCGAGAAGAGGAAGATGCGAAAAATGCAGTGGTCAAAGAAGAAAAAGAAGAGAAGTATGGTGATCAGCAAGGCAAGATAGCATTCTTCTGTGGGAATCCTATGGTTGAGATAATCAAGGGTATCATACACATCTATAAGAACAAGTGAGTGCAAACAACAGTGATGATTGGAAAAAATGTATGAAAACAAGAACAACGTGTTCACAGATAAGTCACAAGAAGAAGATTTGACTTGAATAGACCTTTCTGCAATATCAACACAAGTAGGGATGTTACCACCTCCCTCGCTGGATCAGACAGCTGTGACTTTCATGGTTAAGAGCAAAGCTTGTTGTCGAAGGAAGCAATCTCAATCCAAGGAGAGCTTTGAACCACTCCTTATTTACATTGTCACCTAGTAATTTTGTCATTAGGCATCTGCAACAGGTCAAACATTTTGATGAAAGATGGGGGCCCATTCAGCTGAAGTGAAAATTTGCATTGAGAATTGTAAGAAATAGTTTTAGCTTCATAAGACTTGTTGCCTTTGACAGTAAAGTTAGACCGAAGCTTGGAGAAAAAAAATAAGTCCCATATATTACTGTACTTAACCATGCATCATTTTTATTCAACCATAGTGATATTAAAGATCAAATGAACTGGTAAAGCGCTATGGCACCAGTTACAATTGTCTTAGTATTTTCAGCTCTGCCAACATTATGAACCTGATTTTCCCCTTACCAGTGAGATGACATCATTAGCTAAAGGTGTTAAGCGGAGTGAGATGATCTGCATGTTGGCTGTACCAGCCAAGATGACCTGTATTGAACTTATGCAGTTTGTGGCTCCTTCAAAGTAAGTTTATTTGCTTGCTTGAAAACAATGTTAAAATGTACAAAGACACCAACTAATCAAGTTTGAAAATATAATTCCATAAAAAAATTGGCATCATTTCGAGAAACATTCCATCTCATTGCAACCATCAAAATCAGGCTCTCCAATAATAATTAAATGAATAAATACTTAATTGACCACTCCCCTTGAAGGGCTTTTCAGGGCCACTGAAACAAATGCTACAAATAAACACAGCAGAGTTAAGAATCCCAACTGGCGAGAGGCAGGCCAGTTGGCTTAATTTACAAGCACAGCTGACCAAAATTCAACGCCTCACAAAGAATGGTTTCTCTGTTGTGTCTGTAGCCTGCACACACCTGGACATGCAACTGGAAACAACCTAGGTAAAGAACTGGCAGTTTAGTCTGACTCCAACACAGGCTAAAAGAAGAAGCAAACAAACCTCAATGCAATCACAGCCAAATGATATTTCTTTTCTTTTCTTTTCTTTTTCCAGAGAATTTATTGAATGTGTCAAGATCATTAGAGACTCTACACCCAATCAGTACATGGTCCTTGTAAAGTTTAGGAATCAGGTAGGGGTTAATTTCGCAGGAAGTAGTACATTTCTGAAGCAAAACCTATATTTTGTCTCAAATGTTTTATGGCAAAGTATTTCTAACAATGACTTTCTTTTTGTTCAAGGAACTAGCAGATGATTTCTACACCACTTTTAATGGTCAGCCATACAATCTAATTGAGGATGAGGTACAACAGATTGGTGTCCTTGTTTGCTAAGTTCAGTTCAAGCTTTACTTATACACAAAATTATATCATATGAGACTAACTGCAAAAGTACTCAACTGAGAAAGTTAAAATGTATAGTAATAAGAACTTATATAATACCAGTAACTGAAATTTCTTTAAGTTATGTGTGATTTAAAAAAAAAACTTCTCCTAAAATGTTTCTCATGCATTATGAAGTCTTAAAATGCTGCTGCGAAGACCCTGAGAGATGGTCCAGCAACGGTTCGAATCCACGACCTCCTGCGAGATGGTCCTGTGCTCTGCCAACTGAGCTAATCGGTCGGTGATAAAAAAAATCACTTCCCTTTTATCTTCAAATTTTGAAAGTGTATCTGTTCACTGGTAAAACCCAGCCGGCAAGATTATGATCTTTAATTTTGAGTAGATGACTGTCTACTTTGACTACATTGTTTGGATTTAATGGTCTGCCATTCCTCACATTCAAGATTAACCAGTATGCCCCAGAGAGTTGGAGCAAGCAGTAAATGATGTCAAAGACTCCCTCCATTAAGAATGCAGTGTGTGTGAAAGCAGTTTACAAACTATGCAAAACATGAGCTTGAGGGTCTGAAAGCTCAAAACTCCCTTGTTGCATACTAAATCAATCATATATACACACACACTGCATTCTTGATTAAGTGAGTCTTTTATGCCACTTCTCCCTCTATCCAGCTCTCTCAAGAATTATAAGTTAGCAATCAAATAAAAAACTTGGCCTATTGGTAAACAGCCATCTGTTTGAAATTAAAACTTTGGCAAGTACACTTTCGAAATCTGAAGAAAAAAAAAGTGATTTTTTTTATCGCAGTGCCACCCTTTAAGATCATTCAAATTGGGCCACTGTCTGATGTGTGAGATCAGAACCCCTTTTGTGTAGGCTCCTGTACAATTAACAAATTTGCAAATTATTTAAACTATTAATTAATTATTAGGTCTGTCACTTAGTCTATGTTGCCAAGGTGGAAACTATGAAGTCATCAGAGGTAATAATTTCAAACTTAATGTAACAGCAGAACTGAAAT
Source organism: Astreopora myriophthalma (assembly GCA_014634185.1). Classification (NCBI taxonomy): domain Eukaryota; kingdom Metazoa; phylum Cnidaria; class Anthozoa; order Scleractinia; family Acroporidae; genus Astreopora; species Astreopora myriophthalma. Next base: position 1,322,179 of record BLFK01000490.1, read on the forward strand.
TAAAACAAATAATTATTCAGTTAATAATAGGGAAAATCACTGATAAATGGTCTTTTAACTCAATACTCAGTTCACTAAAATTTTATTTCCCATGTGTTGTACTTATTTATTCATTCAGAGGAAAGCAACAAAATTAACAGCCGGTTTGATCGGTTTCCAGTTGGGCAAAATAATCCAAAATATACTGTCTCTTTGTTCAAGCAGACATTAGACATCATTCAAATCAAAACCACGATTTTGGTGTAAGGGAAACAATAGTTGACTTTGGAAAAGTTGCATTTGTATTAATATCATAGCAGTAAAACTGATCACCTGACATTTGAAGACAGTTAGCGTAAATTGGTTGAAGAGCTGTGATCTTCATCATACGTGACCGCATCACAAGACAGACCACCAAGAATCGACCAAATATTGATGTTGTTTTCCTTCTTAAGGGACCTAGTCTTCCGTGTGCAGGCTTAACTGAACTTCCAAAGTGTCCGGTCTGTTTGGAGCGTATGGTAAGCATATTTGTTGTTTGCCAGTATTTAAAATAGAAGTGTTTTTTTTTTTTTTCGCTTTACCTTTTGCCTACAGACACGGGGATTGAAAATTATTTTCTTTTTAACGAAAAGATCAAACAAGGAATGGAGCGCAACATGTGTTAAAAGATGTGTTCAAAAAGATCTCGTAATATTCTGTTCATTTCGAAACAACTTGAAATCCGTCAACATGGACTCCCATGCATAATCTATTCGGCGATCAACATTACAGCCCCGTAGTCTACTTTATTCTGAATATGGACGTGTTTTTTAAGCCATTTTTATTCGTATTGTGGGAAACATTACTGGGTGTCGCGTTAAAGGAGGTAACGTGTCATGATTTAAGTTTGAATATTCAGCACAGAAATCTATTTGGAACCGAAACCGGCGAATTTTAATGCATAGCAAATTTGCTTTCCGTCACTTCTGTAGACACGATATTCTGAAATATTCTTGCAAATCAGGTCATTCAGCAGCCACGGTGGATGTGTTTTATACGAAGCTGGTTTTACACTACAAGCTTGAAGTCTTAATGTTACGTTTATGATGATATTTTTCTATTTGCGCGCAGTACGTCGCAAATAGAACATTTCTGAAGAAAACGGGCGCTGGTCAAGTTGACAAGTTCTTTGCGGATACCAGATGGCTTTTGTGCTATCATCAGACACTTAACCTGATCGTGTTGTTGTTGTTGTTGTTGTTGTTCGAACGTGCCAAAGCGGTTATTTCAGCAATATTTTTGTGAAGGAGCGCTGCTGGAGCGCTCCTTTCTTGTATGTGGACAGCTTTAATATTCCGGCTTTGGGCGTAGTTTGCACACACAATCGGAGATCGGGTGAACGGGAACACACTCCCCTAGTAAAGTTTTGAAATTGTACCCTGTCGAATGGGGGAGCAGTTCTCTTGCCTTGGAAAATAAATGAGACATAAAAACGATTTAGTAGCCGCGAAAAGAAGACATGAAAAAATGTCAGATGTGCACGGGATTGAACCCATGACCCCTTCTGTGCGATGTAGTGCTCTACCAGTTGAGCTACAGACAAGGCAACGAGGAAGTAAGGAGTAGACGTTAACGCGATTTAAGATAGTTTTATGGTGTGCTTGCAGGGTGATTCTCCTGGATATAATTTCGATTAGTTTCCTGCTCTTGTCTGTTTTAACTTATAGGATGAATCAGTTGAAGGTGTGTTAACCATTCTCTGTAATCACTCGTTTCACGGAAGCTGTTTGTCAAAGTGGTCAGATACAACGTGAGTGTTCAATAATTTAATATCGTCACAGAAATCAAATTTTGGAACCAAAAAAGAGTAATAATCAGAGCGTGGTAGATATTATTGCATCAAATGGAGACTCGGAAAAAATCCGAGCTCCAGATGCCCCGTGAAAATTAAGCGAGTAACTTTGCCTGGTAGGGACACCAGGTCCTATTTCCAATTTAGGTGCCATTGCAGGTGAATTTGTAAATAAATAAATAAATAAAGTAATCAATTAATTGATTAATGATAGTGTTTGTTCTGTATGCAAGATTCTTACTTGTCGTTTGTCTTATTTCTCTAGCTGTCCAGTCTGTAGGTACTGTCAAACTCCACAACCCGTTGACGGAAATAAGTGCTTTGAATGCGATTCAAATGAGGTAAGGCTTCCTTTTTTGTTTGTACAAGTCTTAGTAACATGTAATTGTCGTCGAGACAGGAAATCCCATTGGCGTTTTCACCATATTCCTTTGCCTTAATTTCAGCCGTCGGTTCTAGTCGCTTACGTAGGCGTCCAGAAGAGACGGCTGAGATTCAGGCTAAATATTCCTTATCCTTATTCTTCCGTCAGAATTGCTATAGTGACCTCGGTAAAGATCTGAAGGACGCCACACGCGGGAACGGTCAAATCGCATGAAAAGTAATTGCGGTCGGTTGTTATTCGGCCAGTGATATACACTTATAGAAAGAAACCGTAATTGGGAAGATTTTGTGACTATTAATACCTCGTTTTCAATTTTTCCAGAGTCTGTGGATTTGTCTTATTTGTGGCCACATAGGATGTGGCAGATATCTGAGGTCCCACGCCAAGAGGTTAGTAAGATATCCTTTACTTTAACCGCAAAATTGTTAACAATATAGTAAAAGGATTACTTCCTATTAGCAGATAATGGTCTTTGGGGAGAGAACTACAACTCGGGTCAAAACTTCTTGGGTTTTTGTGGAAATTGGATGCGAAAATGCACTTCACTAAATGAACTCTTAATCTAGCTCTAGCAAACAATTTCTGCCCTCCCCCTCCCCCAAGCAATCAGGGAGCTCAAGCACAGGTGTTTTGGGGCCAGGGACGGCAACCGGAAGTGAAATGTTCTCTCTTTTAATCTGCCTTGGTGATACTACGTGTGTACTGCTCAGCCTCTTTACACTTAAAAGAGTGTGCTCGAAAATTTGGACGAAACCAATGCCAAAGAAAGCAAAAATAGCTTTCCCTGTCGACTTCCGTCACTAAAAAACGCCTCAGCTTAAGCTCCCTATTGACTGTTTAAAACTACTTGGACTAGGTCTGAGGTCAATATTGCACCGGGGGAAGGCGGGAGGACAAGAGGTTTCTAGCTAAACCGCGTTGGAGTCCCAAGAGTTTTGACAAGGGTTGAAGTCTTTGTTGTTCTGTGATTGCAGGCATTTCCAAGAGACGCAACACACCTACTCTCTAGAGTTAGGAACCCAACGAGTGTGGGATTATACTGGAGGTACGGACAGCATACTGGTTACAAAAGAATTTGCTGTATGAAGTGGCAACGAGCGGTCACGTTGCATACCCGAATTCAGGTTTTTTTTTTCATCGAGACTACACAAGCAAGGGAACGATGGGGATGTACCCAAGTGATGATTTAACTAGTGTGCTGAAGATGGCAAAAATCAACAGGCCATTTTTTCCAAGTTCACCTCCGCCTCTTTTTCATTGCGAGTTTTATGATATCAGTTTTGTTGACCGAAAACTGAACTTTGTGTTTGGACTCACTTTGAAAACGAGGCTAGAGTGAAACTCAAATTCGTTGAATCAAAATTGTCTAGTCTCCCTACTTTATCCGTAGACAACTTTGTTCATCGCCTGATCCAGAATAAGACGGACGGCAAACTGGTGGAATATGGCTCTGGACAAGGGGTAAGAAATAATCAGTGGTGGGATCTTTGGTACTTCAGAACTGAAATCAAAAGAAAACACGGGGGTTTGTTTAGAGCCGTTTTCAATTGACTGTCGTAAAACGAAAACCAAAGTTATTACAGCGCCAATCACGTTCTGAAGTAAACACTCCCTTCAGCTAAGCACAAAGCCAAGTAATTCAAGACTTGGTTTCATTAGCCAATCAGAATGCAAGACAATTAAACGCAGCTAGCACCAAGCGCGGGAAAACGAGGGTGACGAAGTCGCAATTGGTTTGAGTTTTGCATATGATTGGTTGAAAACTTCGCCCGAGTTTTTTTATCCAATTGTAGAGCAAACGAAAGGCACTTTCGACGATAAATTGAAAGCCGCTACCTTTTTTAATCTGTGCAACTGCAACGGTAGTCGCCTATCAAAGCAACACTTTCACAGTTTCAGCTTTTATTTCTGGGTAGCGTGATGAACAAAACACGTCGTTTTAAACTTTGGGAAGGCTTACTTTGAACAAATCTTGTTTCCCGCACATGATACTGGGTCTGTGCAGGGACTGCCCTCTACATCTGTAACTTACCCATTGAATCTTTTTTCTTTGAATTTGTCATCCGATATGACAGGCCATGGATGAAGAAAAAATGGATTCATTAACGCTGGAGGTATTTTGTTTGTTCATTGGTTTATCCTCTAAGCATCAAGTTCTTTTGCCAACCTTTTTTAGTATGTTCTTTTTCAGTATACGTACCTCCTGACAAGCCAACTTGAAAACCAAAGGCATTATTTCCAGGAAAAAATAACGCAAATTGAAAAAGATGCTGCTGAACAGGTAAGTTAATGCATCCTGCTTTTTATAAGAAATATTGTTGAATTTGGTCTTTCCAAATGCAGTAAACGTCAAACGTTAAACCAAATTTGACTGAAATTCCAGACAGACAAAGGCAATGAAGTTAATAACCAATCAGAGCTACCCGAAGCAAATACATGAAGCCGGCGCTATGCGCGCGAGGAGGCTTGCAAACAGTTGAAGAACAGTTTTTGATCCTGCTCCCGATTGGTTGACAAAGAGCTATGAAGATTTTTTTGACTAATGGATCACTAAGTGTAGTCATGCAAAACCAAAGTGATATTGAAAAGACTTTCAAAGCTAAACTGGAAACCATGCCATTCAGCCAGCCTACCCACGCGGCGACTCACGGAACAGACACGTGGCGAGCTCAGTTATATGCAAGCTTGTAAAAACCGTTCACAGCAATTCGTTTCATTTTGTTCGGTCACACACTGCAAGTTAAAGAGAAATCGACGAAATGGATCAAGTGTCGGTTTCGTAGCCGTTGCATTTGTCTGGGTCGCTTTTGAGATCGCAACACAATTACTCAAACAGGAGAATTGCTTCATTCCAACTTGCTAGAAACGTACCTCAACACATGGAAGGTGGACGCGTTCACCAATATATCTCATGTCTTTTGCTGAACAAACTGCCATCCATTCTTTGACTACTCCTGACGTGATTGACCCGCGAAGAGGACGTAAACACTACGTTTCGTATTTTCCACCAGTCTGTTTACAGCCTGTCTATGCGCACAGTGCTAATTTATCACAAACAGTAAAATATGTGCACCATCTGATGAAACCACATTTAAATCCCACTGAGGCCACGTGGAGTGCATTCTTGCATTTTAACACATACATGGAATGTAACCCACGGGAGAACCGTGCCATGCCTTCGAGCGCGGCACGCCGCAAAATATTGCATAAATACACACCTCCTACCCACCCCACCCCCATCTTCCCGCTACTCGTCAATAACCCTCACTATCGAGTGAAATTCATGGTCCCAAATGATTTAGCAAAATATGTTCTTCCCTCCTTTCTTAGTTATTCTTATTTCTCATTTTTGAATGTGTACTTTGTTACCTTTAGGTGAGTACTATGGAGGAGCGGTCGAAGAAAACACTGGAGGAATGTAAAAAGTTGGAACTGAAACTTGCCCAAGCTGAGAAAGAGAAGAAAAGTGTGGAGAAAAAATATGCACAGGTATGGAATGCCGTTACATTAACGTTCTTACGCTTTCACGTACCAAGGAGTGGATTTTCCGCTCCAATTGGTCACACTTGGCGTCTCTGAGACGATTTTCTCTTTCGAGTGCGCCGGATAGGGATCGTAATGGGTCGGAGAAAAAGAGAGAGAGAACAGATTCCGGCCGGAACCGGAAACACCACAAGGAAAGTCTTTTGTACGCAGGGTGCACCGAGGGTGTGAGTCGGCAAGGTTTTTTCCAAAACAGTCACCACAGAGATTCGTGTATAGGTACATTCCGCCAATAACCGTTACGGAACTGAACTGAGCCATTTTGTGTGATACTCAGGTTGTTGGCAAAGTTGGAAAACTTGCGAGTGATCTTAAAGAGGAACAAGAGGTTTGTAAACTTTCATTTTATCAGCGCGTTTATGGGTTCAGTTGCGTGTGAGAAAGAAAAAGAAGACGGAATAAAACATTGTGTACTGCTCAGATTATCCGTGATGAGCACAGGGGGGCCCATACAAACTATTTGGTTATCTTTCATATAATACCGCTAAAATCCACGACATCGTCGTGTACTGCTATCAAAATCACATATGAAAATAAACGTACCTTTACCTGGAATGATGTGTACTGTCGTCCTTGTGGCTGAAAACGACGAATTTCAGCCACAAGGACGTTTGTATGGGCTCCCTGTGTGATGCGGGGAAAAGAGGATTTTATTTTTTTGATCCGATCCTCAAAAATTAATCAATTCTCCAAGCCCTGAGCCATACATTTTTCAAATAACAAGCTGGTTTGTCGTTTATGATAATTGTTTCTTTCTCCTGACTTCATCAAGTGGGCAAAATGTAAAGAGAAGTTTCATATCAATCACTACTGGGACGTAATGAGTTATTCAAGAACGCTTCGCGGATATTTTTATTCAGATTAAGTCAATTCCATTTTTGAACTACATTAGCGTTGAGGACGGCAACCGGAAGTGAGGCGTTTTCACTTTTAACCTACCTTGACGCCACCACATTTGTACTGCCCAGCGACTTTACGTCCGTGGCTATGATTTGTTCGAAAAATTGGGAGAAACCACTGCCCAATTATGCGAAAAGTCCACTTCCGGTTGATGTCCGTCGCCCCAAAACGCCTTTGCTTTGTAGGTGCTAGTTATCCAATGTTCCATTTTACTTTGTATTTCAGTTGAACAAGTGTTTACGAGAAAATCAGAAGATATGGCAAGAGAAGTCGAAACAATCTGAAGAGAAATTACAATTATTAGAAGCAACGAAAAAACAGGTAAGTCTTAACTGAACTTGAGCAGCAGCAGACAACAAGATACTCATCAAGTCTCATTGATTTTGGCACAGGAAGTGGGCGACCTTCAGGAGCAACTGGCAGATCTGATGCGGCATCTGGAGACACAGCAAGCGATAGCGAGTGCATCTCAAGAAACGAGACAGGTGAAGAATGATTCCATATTGTACTATTGTGATGTGCGGTTGTCCGAGAAAAGATCTTGGACAGGGTTGTTTCCGGGGCATTGAGTGGACTTAGTATAAAAGGGTGCGGTGTAATAGTCTGCCTCTAACTATCGACTCTGACATTGCCATTGTATTGATCGAGGCAACTCTTTTTTATATATTCTAATTGTTCAATTGCCTATGCAGCTTAGAGGTTCGACGTAAAAATGAAATAGCAGTTTTTTTTTTTTTTTTTTGAGTATCCAGCTTCGTTTTGCCCCGAAATCACCGTTTAAAATTCCCGCTTGAGCCACTCCCTTGAAGTTGATGGAGTGCTTGGGGAGCCTTGGTCCAAGCCAAGTTGTGACGTCATTTAGGAAAGGATCTTGGAAGTCTGAAACGTCATACTTCCTGTTGAATTGCGCATGCTCGGTTGTACTCACTAATGCAATGTACCCAGCTTCGTTTCTCTTTGGCCAGTGGTCAGGAAATGAGCCACAACGGCAAAGCTGAAATCCGGAAGAGCAGCAACTTTAAACTTCCGGTTCATTGAGCATACTTTCAGTAAATTCGCATTGTTTTAAAGGTAATACAAATATTTAACTCAGGTGATCTTTCGAGAGTCGCTCATTTCACCAAGCTTGCGTGGTAAGGAGTGCTGACTGGAGTACGAGATTAGACTTCCGGTCACTTATTTTTGTCCGTTAAACAATTACAGGAGCTTCAAGAGGGTCAAATAATTTTTGGCGAAGGATCATCTTCGACACAACAAACAAGAAAATCTCGAAGGAAGAAATAAATCCTGGAAGGAAACAAGAATTTGAAGATCGTAATGAGGATGACAAGGAAATTGTATTAAAAGGACAGCAACTTCATTTCTGATCATCCCACCAAACCGTGAGTACCTAACGAGCTGATGTACGACTCACTTATGCTTAAAAATGGTGCTACCTCCGACACTTCAGAACATACCTGTGCTACTGTCAAGTATGCTGTGTAATTTGACTCGTGGAACGGGCAAAGGTATTGGCGTAACTGTGGTTGCATTCATCATGAGTTGCGAGAGGCTGGCTGGGAGTCGAGGCCGTGAATGTAACCTTCCGGTGTTACCGTTCATTTGAAGCGTTCAAAGCAGTTACGTTATTCATCTCGTGTTATAAACCACTATTCAAGTTAAGGCCGCAGGCGTGCGCACTACCGTTCTCAAGTTGCTTGTCAGTCAACCCGTCGTCAGAGCCCGCGTTTCTTTGGTCAGCACCGAGTACACTCTGGTCGCAGCCAATTAATGCGCAGTCGCGGCGAAGGTCCATTTTTGTAACCGTTGGCACCATTATTGCGTCACAGTTCTGAGTCTGCGTAGGTGAACCGGAAGTCCGTCATTTGTGGAGTTCCTGCTTTGAGCTGGCCAGAGCCCGTGTTCTTGGTGCTGACCAAAAGAACAGCGGGCTCTTAGAATGAGACTGATTGTCAGTCGGATACAAAACGTCTTCACGATGGCACAATAGTAAGAGTAATAAAGTCTATTAATGTAATCAAAGTAATTTACTTGCAAATTGTTGTTTCCTGGGCAGTTGCCGTCTCCATAGCTACCTTACTTGTGGAAATTTAAAGGGGCCAGTTCTACTTAATTAAAAAATTTACCCTTGGGAATTAGGATAGCTTGAATAGAACGCTTGGAGACCGCATAAATGACACTCTCAGGGAAGCACTTACCCTCACCTCAAACAAGATGGAAGAGAGACAAAGGCAACTGATGGACCACACGGTTAGCTGAAAATTTATTTATTCAAATGATTACGTAACGTACGGAGCGAATCACACCTAGATGCTCACCATAAATCTAAGAAAACTCGTTCACTTCTCTATTGAATATGTACAGAAACACATCTACATAAAATAACTAAGACAACAACTTTTTTACAAGTTAGACTGTTTGGACAACACAAAGTGTTAGCACAAAAATCCTAACTCCACATTTCACTATAACATTTTAAAGAAACTTACCCAGTCAGTGTCTTAAGAATGCGACCTCTCACAGCATTTGCTGCCACATGATGTGCTTCTGATAAGTAACAGCAATACGCATGCGACCCCAGTGTTATGGGTTTCATCGTTTCGCGTAGTCTCAAGCCATTAGTAACAACGAATAGGCCATTTTATATATTTTTTGCTCAGTGACCTGGCCTATGAATGGCAGCGAGGCTGACTTTTATTGATACAGACCGCATTGCTGATGTAAACGTGTTGTTGTAATGCTGACTAGTCTGAATTTGCATAAGAAAAGCAAAGGTTTGTAGCAAAACAAGGTTGCCCGCAGCCTCACTTCCATTCGGAGGCCAGGTGACTCAGCCACAATTGTAAAATAGCCTATTGGTTTGGAAGATCTATGGAATTCTTCTCCAGTGTATGCGCACAAATCATGGTGCGCCCGTATTAGCAGACATTTCCAACCTGTTAAGCATAACTGAATAAAACCTGTTCATACGAGTCCACTGTTGGCTATCTATAAGTCTTTTAAATTTGAACTTAAACATTATGGAGCCTGGCCAGTATAACTAGTGCATACGTTCTTGTGAGTGTATCTCCTTTGCGAGCTAAGAGAACATGTCATCTCTATCAGCGCCGATAACTTCGACATCCTCCATGGTGCTGAAGTTGAGGAAGTGTGATGGTCGGTGAACCTCGTGGTAAAACTCTTTGGGGTTGGACAGCTGCAACTCGTAACGCATGTTGGGAGAGTGACGAACACCTATGGAAACACGGAAATAAATTGTGTTTAATGCAAGGTAACACTGCAAGTGACAGGATCTTTCACGTGATGGGCCTCAGTTTATAAGAAAAATTAAAAAGTTAAACTCGTCTCCAGTCTCATTTTGATTTCCGAACGGGCAATACAATCCGAGAGCAGTATTATTTGGCTCCACTCTTACGACACTTTTATCGAGGGTTTCGTTCCACGTGAACGGCGTCAACACGTTTCAAGCTCTAGGAAAGCGTGCAAAAACGCGACAGTACGCGCGCGCCACAGGGATCACATTTTCAATTACACGCGCGTTGCCACCCAAACGCAGTTGTACGCACGCGCAAGAATACCTCCTAAACTTACCCATGAAGTTGAAGTTCCAGGATCCTTGAGCGGGCACCATGAAGAAGCCAAGGAAACGATCAGACAATAACATCTGCACTTTCTCGTAGTGGGATGGGAGGTATCCCCTCGGATTGTTTCCAGTGTCTTTGTTGTTCCGCCCCCAGTCGTAACCCGATGGGGTTAGTTTGTAGGCGGTCAGTGAACATGATCCTGGAGTAAAACTGCAAGACACCAATGGATGAAACCGAAAATGAATATATTTACAGCCACTTTTAAACAGCATTCAGAGTGGAAGCGGCTTGAGGGTTAGTGTTAGCTATCATGGGGTAGCCAATAGAGCCTATTCCGTCACATGATCAGACCCACGGGGTTTTTTGACAGAAACAGCTGGAAAAATCTTTTCACAACAATAGAGTTCAAATCCCAAAGGATTAACTTGGGACTCCAACACAGTTGCCCTCTCTTTGTTTAGGGACCCCCAACGGGTTAAAGTTAAATAACATGGGGTGAAACCAGATCAGTGACCAGCGGTCATAGTGAAGCAATAGGTAGGCACTTGGTGTATCCATACATCACGTACCCACCACTTACCGAACAACTGGTGCAGCGGAGGTTCTCATTTTCGCGGGCGCAGAAATCTGGTTTCAACCTATGTTATCTAATGCCGCCCACTCCAACACGGCCGCCATGACGTCATGTGCAAACGTTGCATGGGGTGGAATGAGTCAATGACAGATGACGAGCCTTTTCCTGAAGGTGAGTTGCCAAAGAAGGAATTTCCTTGTGTCTTACCTGCATGTGATGATGACAGTCTTCTCGCCGTCCCACGACGGATTGTCCGCCATTATCTTGGCGTGCGTGGTCACATCTTGAGGTGAGAGTTGAGGAAGCTCGTTTGGCTGGGTATGAACCCAACCTAGCGGTTCCATTTCCTAAGCAACAAAGGAAAACATAATCACTACAACCACAAATTGGGATTTAACAAGAAATCGCCTCAAAGCTACAATCGTCAAAGTGAACGAAATGGTGGAATACTGTACTTGTCCCTTAGGACAATTTGGATTTCCCCACTCTATCTCGTTCTTCTCACCTTGAGGTAGTCGTGTTGCGGTAACATGTTAGGTAAGTGAACTGTCTGATGAGTGCCCCACTGTGGTACAAGCACGATGCAGCGAATCTCCTTTACTTGTGGGTTATCGGGTGGACTTACTCCATACAGGTAACCTGCAATCTGAAGTAGAGAAAAGGATGCTAGGAACAGCTCTACCTCTCTTTCTCAACTACGCTAAATTTCCATGAAAGGCATATCCGAGTCTAAATACAGTTCTAAACACATAGGATATCTATTCATGTGAAAGCCATTTATCAGTTTCCTTTATTGTGCAGTAAAAACGAGTACTTAACAGTGGTGAGGTTTACCATTGCACAATGTGGATCTTAAGTTTTTTATCGGTGGATTAAATCATTAATTTACTTTACAAAGTTCCTGTGAATAAGGAATGCTGCTTCGCATTTGTAAGCGTAGTTCTGTTCGTGCAAACGTCCCCCCCACCCCCCACCCCAAAAAAAATCAGATCAATTTTCTTCAAGTCGCATTACAGTTACAAAGAACACTCTCACTAACCTGTGTTCTCAGATCAGAAATAACAATGAACTTCTTCAGGATGTTCTTGGGCAGAATATACGTGAAGCCGGTCTCTTTAATGTCATCAGAAGACACGTAGATGTGATTGGTCCTCAGATGCAGATTAGTGGCTGATATGGCCCGCACGCGCCACTCTGTCTTGGACGAGAACGTCTGCGTCTCGTAGTTGGAAGTAGTTGACACAATGATCTCGTCTCCATGGATGTTTGTGGTACGGGTGGTAGTAGCTGTCAGCTGTGACTGTTCCTTTGTCTGCTTTTCAATTTCAGCTATCTGCTGCCTCTGCTGTGAAGGTGCAGATATTTCCATACCCAAGATGATGTCTCTGATTTCAGACTGGGTCAAAGAAGCCACGTTCACGCTGGGAAAGAGAAGAAGCGCAACTTGCTGTTATGCCAAGGGGGCTGAGCAAACAAAGTTTGAGGAAGTTAACTGAACATGATAGCAGAGTAGACTTATACACGCTTAAAGTACGCAAACTCACTTGTTCTTCTTGCCATAGTCGGCCAAGATGAGATCTTTCAGTGCAACCTGCATGAGGAGAAAATAAAATGGATCAACCAACAAACGAAGAGATCCATTCGGTACTCGGTGTGAATTATGGCAACGTCTAAAAGAGAACATTTCACCTATTTAGATCCTCTAAAGGAATGGGCAAAATCGTTAGACACGAATGCAAATAGACCTTTTTACCGATACGGCGGTCATCTTGAATTCTATTGTTCTGTGAAAGATATTATGGGATGCCCGGGGGGCAACATGAATGCATTTGCCCCGTGGGCATCCCATGATATCTTTCACAGAACAACAGAATTCAAGACGGCCGCCGTATCAGTAAAAAGGTCTATTGCGGGCCTACAATATGTAAACAGTTGGTGACAAACCTCGACTGGTACCCATTCCTCGTCACTGAGGGTGGGCCAGATGTGATGGGGTTCTGTGATGGTGGTCTTGTCCGGTTTGAGGATAACTTTGGTTCTGTCAGCATTCACGTGCAAGGCTCGCAGAATGAGAATCAGACGAGAGAAGGCTGTGTATGAGGAAATAGTCTTTAACCAATCATCGTAGAGGTTGAACAGCACCATCTGAGGCTCGGTTGCTTTCAGAATCATGTCTCCAAGCTTTTCGACCTGAACAGAACATAAGCCAAAACATGAAGTAATCATTGGTATTATTCAAATACCACCACTAAACTGTTGTAACATAAGTGAGGCAAACTAATTTGCAAAGTTTGAGTCTAATCCAACCATCATCTGAAGTAATTAAATGTCTCAGACAAACCTTTAAGCAGGCCTGGAAGGGAAGTTGCAGTTCACTGCCCTTGATCACAATGTTGGGGAAATCCAGCAAATGAACCTACAAAAAACAAGATTCTGGATTTAAACCACATGGAAATAAACGTTGGCGAATGACCCAACGTGAATGAAATGGGTCAATAGCTAATATGAGATGACAATTTTCAGCTCCAGTGTTGTACTTGTGTGGCCTTACAGGTAAATAATGCAACAAACTGTGCAGCCATAAATGAGTAAGTTGCTCGATGTATCTAACAATTTTAAGAAAAATAAAATGATTTCCCCTTCTACCTATGAGGAATAAAAGATCATTAAAAACAATTGGCCATTTCCGAGTTGCTGTTTGCGTCTGCTTCAAACCGAGTCTTGGTGCTAAACCATTCAAATGATAATGAGTTTGATTTGCATGAAAATACCCAACTCATTTCCATTTGAATGGTTGTGCACCAAGACTCGCTTTCAACCAGAGGCACACAGCAACTCGGAAATCGGCTATTCAGATGACTGCACTACAAATGAGAATTTTTTTAACAACTCGTAGACATTACCTCCAGAGGGTCAAGCATTCCTTTTCTTGTGACAATGATCTGTTTGGGTTGCTCCTCAACTGGCAATGAACGAATCAAGGCTGCCACTTCCTCAGCTGTCTTCCATTTTGCCAACTAGAAGGAACAAAGGCATAGGTTCCATTGAAAAAAGAAAAAAAAAAACTGCTGGCAATTAATTTTCCATACCTTCTGTGCAAGACAGAATTTTTTGGACACAAGTAATTTTTCTGGTGCCCAATTGCAAAGGGGTAATACCAAAGATTACAATACTTAAATTGGGTCCACCAAACAACATAAATACAACAGTCTCCATCTGTACCCAGCAACCTTTTGAAATCTTTCTACATGGACACCCCTCTATCAACTATGCTAATATTACCCAAACAGCCCCCAGTTGTTCGAAGCACGGATAGCGCTATCCACTGGATAAGTCAACTGATTTTGCCTGTGCTTATCCGCTGGGTACGATATATCAGGCCCCAGTTGTTCGAAGGGTGGATAGCGCTATCCACTGGATAAATCACTATCCACTGGATAACGCAATTGGTTTTGCTATCTGTTATCTGCTGGACAGTGATTTATCCGGTGGATAGCGTTATCCACCTTTTGAACAACTGGGGCCAGGTGGATAGTGTTATCCACCTTTTGAACAACCAAGGCCAGCCTGCCAACAGAGTATCAATTAAGCCTCCCCACTCCCAACTACAAGAAAGGAAAGAATGTGGGTACTCTCATAGACCACTTCCATTGCCCCTGAGTTTTTTAAGTCCTTGTTTTGTGGAGGTCACAACACCCTAAAACAGTAGCTCATTGCCTAAATGTCACAAAATGCATAACTATTACACCTGATTGACATACCTGTCCCAAACGTTTCTGCCCTGCCCACACTGAGGTGTGAATGATTTTGAGAAATAGTTGTCCTGTGCGCGGATTGAAGATAAAGATGGCTCCATTGATTGGTTTTGTGGTCAAGTTACCCTCAAATGTCTGAAGAAAAATATGGCAAAGCATAAACACTCTCAGAAAATCTGATCAGACGTTCTTACACAAGTATGACTGGTTGGAAAACTACTATCACTTGCAACCACCTAGAGATGAAATGCAGATCACAGTACAAAACAAATTTCAGGGACTGCATCAAGTTTTCTTTGTTGCAGTAGTTGAAGCTAATGTACATGTATCTCTACGTTTAGTGCTAAATCTGGCATTTTGGTGCAATTTAAAATGAGGCAAAATCTAAGATGATTATCTGATTAAAGTAAGCCTAATTTTTTAATGAAAGGATTGTAAAGTGCGGGTTAGAAATGAATTTCTGGACAATTTAAGCAATTGTCCAGAAAGTGTGAGGATCACTTCTTCAATTCCTAATTTTTTAATTACTTCCAGCACCTGACCCTCTACCTTAAGGTTATTTAAGTATGACAGCTTGCTGCCAGTTTGGGACAAAACGATCAGATGTAATCTGAGAAAGTGCCTATAACCTTTTTTTTTCCTTTCTCACCTGAATCTGCACATCTCTCAAAGACGTTTGGTGGAAAAAACAAAAGAGATTTACCCAAAACACTATTTCAAAATGAAACTAGAAAACACTCAAATTTGCCACCATTTTGGCTCACCATTCGCCTTAGTCTGCTCTTGATTCTTCTCAGTCAAAATGGTGCTGTGACGTAAGTTGAGGAACACACGGTTTTTTAGTAATTTGTCTTTGCTTATAAAATTTTCTATTTCTCTTTCAGATACTCTCTTAATCTATGACATCATGGACAGCTTGAAATTGTGACTACCTCAAAACACTCTCAGTTTCTCTCTCTCTCTTGTAAACAAAGCCAGGAAGGCGTGTTCCTTAACCTACTTCACATCCGTCTGGTTGTGAGCCTGTCAGCCTTCTTAACCAGTGGCGAAGGTGTACCACAAAAATATAGAACTTTCAAAATTTGTAAAAAAGAATCAGGTTTTGAGCAAATCGCAATTTTTTTTTCTTAGAATGTCTTTAGGTAACCTGTAGATTACCTTGAGAAAGAAAGAAAGAAAAGGTTATAGGCACTTTAAGATCTAGAAGCAAACCATAAAGAAATTGCAGATCGCATTCACCTTGTGGATGGTGACCCTGTAGACATTAGTGTCATCCACAAACCAGATGATCTGGTTTGAGAATAGTTCTCCGTAGTTCTGTGATGACAGGTAAGGTTCAGTGGGTTCACTGGAGTACAGCTGAAGTCCTTTCCTGATTCTTTCTCTTAACACATACAGAGCTGGGTTGGCCTTCATGATCTTGGCCATGGCCTGTTGAATGAGGGGCTTCACACCTGGGAACCAGTTGCCAAAGGCACTGCAAGAAAGTGGAACGTCAATGCTACACCCAGTCATCAGCAACAATGCTTGGCATTTTCCAACCTGAGCAGGCCTTAGAGTCTACTTACTGTCATTCCAGTCAAAACTGTCAAACATTTGCCAATTAGCAAAACAAAATTGAGTAATACTGAAGCGTGTGTACAGGGCAAGCAAAATGTTCCGAATGACTACAACAAGTTGGGGCAAAGTTTTTGGCACAAAAGGGTACCCTCTGGTAGGAATTATTTCAAGTGTCCCTGCCCTAAAAGTCTGATAGTGGTACGACTCAACCAAAAAAAAAAAAGGGGGTCAGTCTGAAATTCAAAATTCTTCTTACCTGTGAAGATTGTAAGCCAAATCAATGCCAATGAGCACTCCAGTGGGGGAGGGATAGATACTCATGTTATCAGTGGTGTAGTCAAGGTACTTTGCGCGGGCATATCTTTCAATGTCGTGGGAATCATAGTCTCCCCATCGCAGCTGTACGTCAACCCAGTACTTCTGAGTTGTGGTACTATCCATGATATCACTGCGAAAGACAGACAATCTTAATTCAACAAAGATGAATTTACAAGTGTGAATCCAACTCACTGGAGTAACGATTGAATGAATCATCACAAGCAACCAGGGCTCCCTACAATTTACAACCCAGAATTTTGGGTTGGAAATTCAGATCATGCACACCATCCCACTTGGAATGTTTAAAAAACTATAGGCAACAGCTTCATAAATACCGGCACACTTTTTCTGTTCTTTGTGGACTTTCTAGTTGAACTTAAAACATTTTGTGCATTATCCATCTTTTGTGAGGACTAGCTGTATTGTTCAATATTTATACCCAAAATTACTATCTGGTTGGGACATGTCAGTGGTACCAGTAAGTGCATTTGTAACAAAAAGTCTTCACAATGGAGCACATGGGAGTTATTTTCAATAAACACAAGCCATGTTACATTTGAGTAAGTTCCTAACTCAAAATCGAGCATACTTATAGGAGTTTAAATCCCAAAACACAAGCTGCATTCCACTCAACAAAGTCATGCCAAAGATGAGTTCGTAGTATCTACTTAAAAATTACTTTTGTCAGTGAATCAAATATGGAGGACATACTTGGAATCAGCCAGCAGAGAAGGCTTGGAGACATTCCACTTGTAAGCAGCAAACAGCAGAATATCAGCACAAGAACTGTTCATCTTGTATGATTTTCGGGGATGAATGGTTTCCTTCTGCACGGTTTCAATCTCAAGAGCATCAAGTTCTTGATCAAACACCTATGAATTCAGATAAAATATTATAACTTTATCATTACTTTAACCATAATAACCTATGAACTGTACCCTTTTGCACAAACCATTTTCCAAGAGTTTTAGAGTACCTTTCTATACCTAAATTTCATCTACTCTCTCGAGAAATCCACAATAAAAATGTCTGATTGTTAACACTGCTTCAATTACCATGGAACTGGAAGAGTTCACATTTTTTAAAACTCAAATTACCTGACACAAGTCCATGACAACACTTTCGTGGACTTTCTGCCACAAGTGAGCTCTGAAAATCTGAATCAGTGAAATCTTCAGTGTAGGGATCTTGCCATGCATGAAGATTCCTGTAAGATCAAGCTGCACCTGGAAACCAACATAAACCTGGAACACAAGAAAAGGGAGAATCCATCACAGAAGTGATAAAACAGTGATACAAAATATTTTTAGGGGTAAAGATGGACACTCACTGAAGTGAAAAAGACTAACACACTGCTATTAAAGACTGCAGTTTTTGAGATCCAAACAATGATTTCAATGCCAATCACATTTCGGGTTTACTAACGGCTACTCCACCTTTTGACCAATCGAATCGCTCACCAGGGTTTTTGAATTTTCGACTGACTAAAATCGATCACTTTACTCTGAAGATGGCTTCCGCACAGGCTGTCGAAACGTCAGTCAACAACAACAGTCCTTCTCAGGACTCCAGTCACCCAGATGATCATTTTCAATCAAGGAATATTTATTAACTTATAATGTGCCAATATCGATACACATTTTCATCGGCTCAAATTCAATCAAATCAAATGATTGGCTTGGTAGTAACTTTGGTCCTAGTTTCAAGACAATTGAAAACAATGTTGTTAGGTTGGGATCAGGGTAACTGTTTTGAGTTAATGTTCACTTGAGGAGTAGGGTTGCACATCATCACTTGCAATCCTCTGCATATCTGATTACAGTCAGACAATGGCAATGGTAAGGGCTATGCTAATAATGGTTGTTTTGAAAAAAAATATATTACAAGGTAAGATGCCTTACATTGGCTCTGTTTATAGTTGGTGACCACCAGAGTGTAAATCTTCTGTTTGGAATCTGATTCAGTCCAGACCTTTGTGCATTGGTCAGTTTCTTGTACTTCATGGATTCCTCAAATCCACTAGCCTTCTCCCAGAACAGACCCTCCCATGTAGGGAAGTAGGTTCCTTTGAACAGGGTGTGTTCAAGAATGCCCTCAACACCACCCAGGGCCTGGATCATGTCTGTACGGTAATTGTTCAAGTTCCACAGCTTTCCATCATGTCGCTGATGTGTCCACCAGAAAGGATTCTGTTTCAAAACCTTAAGAACAGCAAACAAAAGTAATGGTTGACACACTTTTAGCTTTAAAGACTATTGCACAAAACGTCTTCCATCTGGCAATTGTTTAATAACGTTACTTGGAAAATTATAAACCTTGACAACAAATTTTCGAAAGCAAATTGAACACTTGAAATCTAGTTGTTTATATGTTCTTTTACTCAGGCCAAATGCGAAACTTTTTCAGGGTTTACCTGGTACTGTTTGAAATCTGTCCTCACTCTCCATCCCTTGTCATAAGCCAGAGTGTGTCTGTCCTTTTGAAACAGAGTGTTGATACGAGGGATTCCACGATCCCAAGAGTCTTCTAAATCTTCAAGAGTCAATCGTCTGAGGAAACAACAAACAAAAGTTCTTACAGCAACTATTTCCTTCAGTTATTAATATTCAAGTTTTGAATCATTTGGTGGTTCCCCGTTTGTTGCCATCTTAAAGATAACCACTCACAGATACTTGAGTACAAGTTTTGAAACTGTTACTCCAATTTTCCATGAACATCAGTAGGAAAACTTAAAAGTCACTATATGCGGTCAAAAGAAATTTAACAAAGTTAACAACAAAGAGCAGCACAGATTGGCAGCACGGTTATCTTCAAAGAGCAGTAGCAGTCAGTGGTGCGTGGCCTAGGCGCATGCTCATGTGGTCCTTCAGTCACATCACTGCACTTGTTGGAGATCTTGCAGGCCTTCTTGTGCTGCTTTAGCCCAGTTGGCTTGCTTTCCCCCCCCTCCCCTCCCTATTTTTCCAGTCTGACTGGTGCTTTGGTGAGTGTTGCTTGGTCCAGGGGCTAGCTGGCTTGGGTCCAGTGGAAGCCCTTGGACATCCCAGGCACCCAACCTCCATTCCACGATGTAGTTCTTAAAGAACAAATTTAACTTGCACGTGTGGATTAACTCCCGCTCTCCAAGTATATAAATCAGTTGTCTTGTGATGTACGTTCTGCCATGTAGTCTCCCATATCACAAGGTGATATGGTCAAGGTGGAAGACAATGTGGCACAACATGATGGGATGTTGTGACACTCACCTGTTCTGAGCATTAGCCTCTTGTCGTTTCAAAGCATACTCTGCCCACACCCTCTGAGAGTCAATGAACTCACTCTCCCATGGTTGGATGTACCTGAAATTTTAACCAAGAAAAAAAATCAACATATTGAAGCAGCAAAGGACAGCAACTGGTGTCACTGCATAAGGAATGATGACACTGGAAATGGTTCTAAATTGGTGGTGCATATTCTCAACCTGGCTACACTGGTTGGAAGCCAAGTGTTATGACCACTGTGCACATCTCTACCAAGGGTCTACAGGAAATTTTACCTGTACAAGTTAGGAATCAGCTGATCTTTATCATGGCTCATTCCAGATCTGAAGTGAGTGATTCCAGCATCTGTCTGTTGAGACCACCTAAAAATGGAAAAAAGAAAAATATTGTAAGATTAATATGAAGCTGCCACTTCAGTGCTTCAAGTTGCGACCATTTTGGTGGCCATGGTGAGAAGAAAACAAGATGGTGACTAAGATTGCAGCGAAAGTCGCCAGTTTCGCAGCCTGGCTTTGGCGGTCATTTGCTAATCCGTGATGTCTTTGTGACCTTTACAAAGTTGAAGTGAGATAAACATTTGCACAAAATATTAATTATGCTCCTCTTTCTGGGTAATTCACCACTTTTACCCTGGTTGTCTGCCTTGAAATGTTGTGTTCACCAGCAAGGCTGGGCAGCCATTGTTTCCAAAGACGAGCGGTAAACCACTATGGTAAGCAGTATTACCCCCTGTGTAATATTACACAAAGTGTCTTTCTTTAATTTGGTGACCAATACTTCATGCCTGTTGACCACATTTTCCATTTAAGTCACCTTTTGGCAAACTTGAAATAAGTTGAGCTTGGAGCACTGCACTTAGACACAAAAATATGAAAGGAAAAAACACACTAAATCATAAATGAATGCTAAACACCTGAGATCTGACTGTGGAATGAGCACATGACCCATAGACAGCATACCAAGACCTCCCAACTCTTTAGGTGTGTAAAATACAACTGGAGGGAACCGACTGGGCATCTTTGAGTTCAAACCAATCTTGATACGAGTTTGGATCTGCACAAAAATAAAGAAGAACTGTGTCAACCCTCAAGACTGGAATTTATTTTTTTTCATTATTGTTAGCTTATTCTAAAATTAAATTATCCTAACAGATCAGAGGCTACAACCTGGAGATGCCCCCAGCTGAGCATAGCAGATGCATCTGTGACAACTTAGGAGCCAACAGCAAGATTCAAAATTCTACCTTGTTTTCACACTTCACCAGCAAGTCCAGAAGTTCTTGAGTGTTGACAACTGACTCCCTGTAGTACGTCATCAAACCAATCAGCGCAGTGTTCCATTTGTTCACAATCTTTGTGAAGGTGGTAGAGCCTGAAGCCATAAGAATCTGACGCACTCTGTTGTGAAATCTCTGTTGTGACTCATCATCAACTTTGAGGAAGCACTGGGCAGTTCGCTCTTTGGTTACCTGTAAAACAGCAGGAATGGAATAAGCTCTTTCAGCACCCAAGATGCCATGAAAGGCCTTAACTTGTGACAGATGTTGTGGCTTGATACTCTTATTGGCTCTTTATGGTTTGAACTAAGATTATTCAAGAAAAGCCCAAAGCCATCAAAATAACATTTTGGTGGGGAGTTAAGATAACCAAGACAGTGTGAGAAAGGAGTATCACTGTACTCAGAAAAAGGCACAATCATCAAGGTTAGAGCAATTCAGGGTTGACCATATTAAAGCTCCCACGTTTGGCTCTTAGGGATCACAGTTTTAACTTCTATGTATGAAGGAAGAATCTGATTAAATTAATGTCACACAAATACACACCTCATTTTGCAAATTCCATACACCATCCCGGTGTGTGAACTCCTCAAATGTTGTGCGGCACTTGGGCAAGATGCGACATTCAAACCCACACATATTGAACAGAAGGTTTGGGTTGTCCTTGCTGTACACAGACACAAAGCTCTCATCCCAGCTGAGGGTGGTCACAGATCTGGGAAGACGGTTCTTGATATCCCAGAACACAGCACGCCCAAGATTAACATCATGTTTCATAAGTCTCATGCGTGCATCTCTGGGCCAGCATTTTCTGTTGTTGTAGCCTACTATGTTTTCATTGTTAGGGTCTGGATGCTCTGTGAGATACCGCTGGATCAGATCACGAGCTTCATCAGCTGAAAACCTAACAGATAACACAAGTCCATGAAATCTTATCCATACTGGAAAAGATCACAAGAGTTCCACTGGAATTTCACATTTGGCAAATGATCACAACACTGAGTTAACTTGCTTCATGTTTTAACCATGCCTTGCGAGAGATCTTGTTTAGAGACATTGGTTCTCAGCATTCTTCCAACATTGTTAATTGTCTTTGTTTTCATATTTGATTGAGAGTGTTGTGAGGCAAAATACCAGATGCTTCTGGGTGGGCAGCATGTTTTATCCAATAATATCACTAGTTCAGTGACAAAATGCTTTTTTTTTTCCTTTTTTTTTTCAAGACAAAATATCAAGAATACCACCCAGCAACATCTGGTATTTTGCCCTGCCCTGAATCAATCCCAGCGTGGATCATCATGACCACAAACTGGACAACTCTTCACATTAAATACTGAACTTGAATCTGTCGTCACAAAAGCTCTCAAGGGATCATTGATAGTTTCTATGAAAAAGGTTCTTGTCACTGGTACAATTACCAGAAATAGAAAGGCATAGCAGCAGTAATCTATGACAGATTGGATAAGGCATTCTGAATCAAAACATCTATCAGCCAATAACCACCTGAAGAAAATGTGGACTTTCTCAATGTATCTGGAGTACAGTCTGATTGGATGCTGGGCCTCTGTCTGGACATCTTGGAAGGTCAAGAAGTCATTTGGCATCTGAGGGGGTCCAGCCATTTCACTGGCCCTCTGTAAACCCAACACCAGCAGATCCAGGACAAGTCCATAGTATTGAACAATGAATGATGCAAACTGCAGACCACGAATGATGCCATACGAGTTGGTGTGGTTCATGTCCTGTTCATCAAACACAAGTGAACAAAAGTAATTATATGATTAATCAAGGTTTGATCATTCAGCTCAACTGGCTGCTTTATGTTTCCATCTGGGCATATCATGCAAAATTACTAGCCTGCAGTATGGCATGAAAGGGCTCATAACCCCTAACAGAATAGAAACCACAACATCACTTGATAAACATAATATCTCAGAGATTCATATGGTTTGGGCAGTGCTCATCATAACCTTATGGATGACTTGATCACAGCCAGCATCTCACTCATAACCACCATCTATCAACATAGTGGGAGTTTTTACACCGGTGTACCTTGTAGTTGATGACAATGTTATTCTTTGCCGTCATGTAATCTGCAATGTTGTGATCCACAATAAGACGCAGAAGTCGATTCAGTAGAGTAAGATCAATCTTCTCGTACATCTTCTCAAAGTTTGACTCCATCATAACATTGCATTCTCCTTCTGATGTCTCCCAAACATCTTGCAAATTGTTGATCCCTACAATATAAATTGTTCAAATGCAGGTTATACATTTGCTTGCAATTTACAATAAACAGTGCAACCACTTCAACCGTAGCACCCCAGAAAATTTCTCACAAAAGAGGGAATTAAGCATTAAAACCATACAGTAATTTTTTTGACTGGCCTTGGTCAGAGTAGCCACACTTTAAACATTCCTAGTTATACAGGATCAGCTGTATTTTCAAAAGTTAAAGCAGCCACATCTGAACCTATTTGTCACCATGTGAAAGCCCAAACTACAATAATTCCAGTTCTTTTGGCAGTGTTTACCTAGCCCATGCAAATTCACAAAGGAACTCAAGATTTGCTAACCTTGGCACCATTTGTATGTTAGCAGTGGTGGAGGTTCTGTATCAGCTGGTTTCACCCAAGGAGGAAACAAACGCCTTTTGTCAGCTTCATACCACAAGTACTGATCAAGGTAGGCATCCGTGATCTTCTCCAGTGGTTCCACATCATACACTGGGATAAGATGGCTATACAGGTCCATGAACTCGATGCCAACCTGGTGATTATAACAGTCAAAACCATCAACAACATATCCCAGCACCGAGTTGTTTGAAACAGGGTTAGTGCCAACCCTGGGTTAAGTCCAATTAAAACATATTGGATGTCATGGTATTTAATCCCAGTTTAGCACTAATCCTGCTTTGAACAATTCAGCCCAGAATATTATCCTTATCATCTCACTGCACATGTGGAGCCCCCTAAAAATTTAGTATAAGGTGGATCCACTACCAACTGATAGGCAGTTGGAGCTTCCTGTGGTGAGGGTAGTTAAGAGTAACTGAGAGTAATTGGGACTAATTCAGGTAGTTTGTGTGGGTGCAGTGCTCTTCCATGCTTCAGCCTGCAAGTATTCTTCATCTGCTCTAAATACCCTGAGCGCTCTCAGCACCCCACTGAGCGTGTCATTCTCTAATCTGCTTACCTCCTTGAATGCTCTCTGTGTGAGTAAGTGACGTTTGATTCTGCTGAGTGCCTCATGAGGGTTGTCATAGGCTTGTTCAATTAATCCCAACTCCTCTCTTTGCGACTGGTTCAAACGACTCTTCACACTAAAATATACCAAAAGATTTAAATCATGAAAATAGCAATGTGTTTCACAAGTCCCCTAATTTGTTCATAGAATTTATGAGAGTTTCTGGAACCCTGGTTTCAAAGCATTCCTTCCAGAAAAACAGTGCTTAAGCTATGTTTGAGATTTCATTAACAACAATAAGAACACACATATTTCACTTGGCACAAACCTGTAGGCTTCTTTGAGTCTCTCTAGGGCAAGAATGAGAAGTTTGGTGTCATGCTTGTATGAAAGCGGTGGAAAAGGGATTGGAGAAAATCTTCTGCTCTCCAGCCAGTGAACTGTTGTGGTGTAGATTGCAACTGCTTCTTCTGCTGATATGTATGGACCATCCTGTGAAACATGAACAATATTAAGATTTAAAATTCTGGCTTCTTTAACAGGTTTTTTGACTTCCAATAATGTCCTTCAATTAAACCAGCACTAAGGGTTGTAATTAAAGTGAAGTGAAAAGGGGCCTACAATTTATTGTCTTTTTCCAAGAAGACTATAAAGTCCTCCATCTGCAGATGAAATCGCAAAGGAAGCACTTTCTGTGCAGTTATTTAAAGACCCTGAGTATTGGTCAGACCAGGGATTTGAACCCAGGACCTCCTGTACGATAGGCAAGAGCTCTAGCAACAGGGCCTGCTGGTCTTTGCAAGTTCAAAAGGGAAAAAGAAAAAAGTACACCTAGAAATATTCAACTGCTATCCTTCCCTCACACGTATCCACAGAGCTCTTGGTCTTAAATGTCTACTGTCAAAACATTTTCGTTAAACAATATCACACCTTCAGGTAGTTGTGTTGCCGCTCTTGCTCAGCTTTGAGGTAAAGTCTTGTAAGACGACCCAGATTTTTCTTACAAACGGTTTTGTCCACAGTAGCACCACGGCGAATACGTTCTCTGTTGTAATGTGCAGTGTTTGTCCACCAATCAGCCTTGGCTTTGACATAACGGAGAATCATGTTTTCAACTGCTGTTGGGAGACCAGGAACCTTAAAAGCAGTTACAAAGAAGAAAACAGAAGATGAGAGTCAATCAATTACCTCAAATATAATTTATGGTCAGCATAAATGTTCACCAGTTGATGAATTTTGAGCCTGTTTGTCTCTGAAAGCTATCTTTTGAACATTTTCTTGGCAAGAATGCTTTAGCAGAAGTTGAAATGAAGAGAGCTTGATGATAATCCACAAATCTAATTGAAAAGACAATGCTGCGATGATCCAGCTAAGTATGCAGTTGTGCATTTGACAGCTCCTTGAGCTTAACAGTTAAATTGTCATTTAACTAAATTAACTAAAACAGAAGAGCATTGTAAAAATCCAAATAGCTGACCTTCCAAGGGATGTTGGCTTTCCAACACCTCCATGCTTCACTGAGATGCTGCAGAATGACACGGGCCTTGTTCTGTTTGATTCCCTCAGGCATCATGTCCAGAATGTCATGCATAACAGCTGCTCGAAGTTCCAAGTCAAAGTGGCTCTCAACACGCTGCTTGGTGACTGTCTTAGCCACACCTTTGGAGTGTCGTCCTTCAAACTGTCTAGCTAGAAGATTGCCAAGCCAACGTTCTAAGAGAGGAACAACACCGCGCAGGAAGAAGAGCCACACTCGCCATCCAGGAGCCCAAAAGCCACACCCTGGCCCTTTGCCAACAGGTCCCTGGAGTAAAACAATAAAAAATAAAAGGAAAAAACATTTTCACAAAGTTTTCTGTAAATTCCTTTTTGTTAGAAACACCAACAGTACCAGCCCAAAGCAAAGGGGAAATTGGCCAACAAGCAGTCTTCTTTGTTACTAAACAAAGCACCAAACACTTATCACAACTGTTCTCTGAGCAAGTGACTTGGATTGAGGTACTAGAGACCCTAGATTGAGACTTACAGTGTTGAATCTGTAGTAGATGAGGTGCTTGATGTCCTTACACATTCTTATCTGCCTCATAAGCTTGTACTTGTATCTGTACATTCCAGTCAACTGGCCAACATGGGAGAAGATGTATTGCAGGCCATCAGCAAGCTGCAATTCATTAGGTGTAGTATGTTAGTATCCATACAGAGACTTTCCCATGATGAACAGGAGTGAAGCTCCCAAGGTTAGGATAAGACCAGGCAAAAGCATAGCTCTGTATTTTCCTTTTAAATGTTTCGGAATTTAAGATGTTCCCACAGAAAAAAATGATGTGTGCCTTGACTATGAGAGTTAAAAGTTAATGATGAAAACTATGATTTAAAACCTCTAGTACAAGTGAACTGAGTTAGAAAACATATTGGGGCATTGGGTGTGGATTAGTACAAGAGTTGTCCAGAGTTTATCATCTGAAACAGGTTTCAGATAAGGTCTGAACTTATGAAGTCATCATAGTGTTATCTTTGGACTGCTAAATGTTGTTTAGGACTACCAAATATGTTTTTCCACTGACCTGGAAGCAATCCACATTTCCCAATCTGTACTGTACATGAGAATCAACCACCAGCTTGGTAAGTCGCAGAATCTCACGGCAAAGATGGAAAGCATTTCCAAATCTTGACTTCTTTCTCTCTTTGGTGGTGAGTGTCTTGACTGGCTTCAGGTTGAAGTTGTAATCAAGATGGAGGTAGTTGAGATTCTTTCTGTGAATGAGCAGGTTCAGCATGTTGTAACCCTGACGGCAAACTTGAAGTCCAACCTCTACCCAGTCCAGGGTAGTCGTCTGAAAGAACTTGGTGGCTTTGAAAGATCTGAACAAGTACCTGGAAACAAAATCAAATTTGAAAATTTTAACGGTATCTTATAAAGCAGCCACACCCTAAAATTTTCACTCAATAGAAAATTTGTTGGAAGCCCTTGGAAGATTACCAGAATTCTATATATGAGGGGGGTCTTGCAAGCTAAAGTTTATAAAGGAACCTTCCAAGTTTGTCTGGGATTTCTTAAGGGTGGCATCTAGACCCAAAACATTTCCAGAGGACATGGGATATGGATCTTTTGTGCAATAACAAATACAACTGATCACAATGTACTACAAGGACACCATAAATGACACTAGTACTATCACTGAGCTTAAGATCAGTACCTCTTCTTTTGAGCTTTGGGTGCCCTGTGCTTCAATGCATTCAGAACATAACACTTGAGGAGCTTTTGATAAGACACTCGCACCTTTACTGGGTGACCAGATGGGCAATGCTCACGATACCTGAAAGCATATCAAACAATATAATTTACTTAATGTTTGTTAACAATTGACAACTGCATTGTAAGTGATGGTTGGGTGCCTGAGAACCTCCCAGCAACCCACCCATAACTACCCACACCAGGCATCCAGGCACCAATTAAACTGACAAGCAGTAGGGAGGGGTAGGGGGTGAAAGCCCACGGATGAAAGCAGCACTAGGTGACCTGCAAGATCTCCAACAAATGCTGCCATGTCAACCAAATGAACCACACAAGCATGTGCATATGCCAAGCACTGCTGACCACTACTGCTCTCCATGGTAACCACATTGTTAGTAGACAGTGGACAACATAATGTGGACAACGATACACAGTTATTTCCAAAATCACGTTTGTGGTGTTAGTTTCAGGCAGCAAGGGTTTCTTTCAGTGTGGTTCACTGATAGTTTTGCTTCAGCATTCCCCACTCCCTTTCCCATTGCCTTTTTTGTTTCCAAAAATATCTCTTGTGGGTGATCATGGTTGGGTTGCAAGATTGTGCCAACTAATGGGGCATTATTCAACCTAGAATCTAGCTATCAAAAGTCAAAGCCCATGGATATTTCGGGCACCCAACCTGAACTAAGCAATCCAGTTCTTTACTAACTATAAACTTAGCTTAAATCTTGCATTAGAATCCATCCTCACAAAAACAAACACAAATAACATCTCACCATGTCTTCACCAGAGGTATGTCAATCGCTCGCCGAGTCCTGGCAGATCTCAAACAGAATGGTCTTGGGGCCCACAACAATGCGATACCTGAAACATAGAACAGGACAGACCAACTTTCAGCCAAGGCTGCATTCAAGTGGCTTATTCCAGAATAAGAATATGAAGGTTTACACCTAAAAATAAGTCCTAGGAGAATTTTTGTTATGGAATACAAAGCAGATTTTCAGCATAGTTTCCCAACAAAATGTTGGAGAAATCTTCCTAAATTTACCTAACAAGAAAAAAGCTAGAGGCTATTCCATTTCTTATTCCCCGAATACAATCAATCAAGTGTGCCCTAAATTGGGCTTATCATTACATTTGCCTTTTTATAAACCAGACCATTTCACTTAACTTCACTTGGGTTAAACTGCCTCTTTAACCATTGGGCCCCAACAGGGACTACAACTTTTACTTATCCAACATGAAAGGGTCAACAGGAGTAATGCATAACACATCACAATTGAAAATGCATATTTTTCCTTTAATTTATTCACTGATCCAAACAACAGGTGACTAGGAGCTTAATGACAGCTCCAAATGCAATGTACAGCTCTGTCTGAACTTACCATTTGCTGTGTGGTCTGAGTAAAGTGGTGTATCCTGCAAGAATGGTTGAATATCCTCTGGCAACTCAAAATCTTCATCTTCATCAGGCAAAGGCTCCGTGGTCTGACAATCATCAAAAAAAAATTTTGTGGGTTTCAAGCATGAAGCAATCACAGACAATTCAAAGCAGGATACCTGAGTGTCAACCAGCTAGCTTTCGAGTCAAATATATACTTACCTTGACAGCATGTCTGTGGGCAATTGGATTCACCAGCGGGTCAAAGTAAAATGCTGGCAGATCAGGATCCTCTGTCTTGATGTACACAACTGACGGATGGTGATACCTGAGAAATGCAAAAAATTGACAATCAATTCGTAACTAATATCAACAACATGCTAGAGAGCCCATAAGAAAAACACTTACAATTATGCCCATATTCACCTGGACACAGACAAATTAATTGAATTATGGGGTTAATATCTAAAGAACTGTGCACCTGTGTTAGTGGGGAGCAATTGCATAAATCACCTCCCAATATGACACCTTCTCATGGTGGAAGGTCCATTGTCATTTTCACCTACACAGGGTAGACCACCTCCGACGTATTAGAACTGTTAGGCACAAAAAAGCTGCCTTTAATTCCTCCAGTTAAAGACATGCAGCAGTGATTTGAGCCATGTTTCTCTGGCCACCAATCCAAACAACACTTTGCACACTTGAGCAATGCTATTCCCGAATCTGGTGGCACCTTATAAAAGACATTTTGATTAAGACAATGTCTGTTTCATTAAACTCACCAAGGAAGATGTACTTTGTAAGGCATGCTGTTGTACAGATAAGGAAATGCAATCCTGTATTCTGTCCTCACTGGCTGTCTGATGATAATCTTGTTGATGTCATTAAACTCATTCCAATCTTCATCATGGAGGTTCACATCTCGCACTAAAGGTTCAAATTTAGGGCCTCCAGGGATAGCCAAGTTTAAAGCCTTTGCAGTGAAGAAGGCTTTCAGATCAAACAAGTAAAAGTAGTTGTCGTCCACAAGGTCCGTGAGCAGTTGGTTTCCCAGACGATACAGGGTTGACATTATTGGGAGTGTGATGTTCCACTTTCGGTATGAGGAGCCATTAACCATTCTATCAACAAAGAGGAATGTATATGTATATATAGTCAATATTGAAAATTGAATGATATTTGTGGGTAAATGAAATGAAATGAATTTAAAAGAAATTTAAAGAAGTTAAACAACTACGAGTGCTTA
>BLFK01000490.1:1353314-1374588 GCA_014634185.1 Astreopora myriophthalma
AAACCATATGCTGTTAACTTTATCCCTTCTTTTACTCTAATGTTGCAATAAAAATAACGACTCACCCCCACTGAGCCAGGTAGATTGGTTCAACCACCCATGGAATCTCATTAACAAATGTGATGGCACCAGTTATGTGGTAAAGGACTTTAACATCTCTGATCTGTTCCCAAGGCATCGGCATGTTTTCCAGCAACTTCAACACTGCATGAGGCATATACTTCAGAGCACTTGAGGACAAAAATATAAAACAGTGTCAATAACAACTGAATAATAGGTAGTTGTTAAGTAACAGTAAACTTAATTAATTAACTACAAGGAGACAGAAATGTCAGCGTGTGGTGGTCACGGCATTGCATTTGGCATGGTGTAGTGTACTTGTTCCACAGGTTGTTATGTTGTCTGGAGCAATTGACAGTATCCACATTGCACATGATCAGCAATTTTGGTTGCCTAGAGTTCTTTGCTTAGTCAATTTTCTTCCTTGTGTTCCCCACCCAACCCTTCCCTTGTTGATGTTGGTGCTGGTCACCTGCATGGTTCCACCAGGGAGGAGTTGGGTCATGGGCCAACCCCTGACAATCCCAGTGTACCCGACCTCCATGCGTAACAAACAATGTTAACTTTTCAAACAGGTTAACCATGACATTGCCAGAGCAATCACAAAAACCCCATCAACTGTGTAGTTACATTCTGAATAAAAGTATTTCAAGTACACTAAGGTCAATAAGGGCTGGTTTACGCGTACGACACAAGCATAAACGCAAGTGACGTACGCAGGTGCCTTACCTTGTTGTCAATTAGCATATTTTGTGCTAACAAAAGGTACTAATGAATAAAATGCTACTGCGCTTACGTATCTTGCTTGTGCTTATGCTTGGGTCATACTTGTAACCCAGCCCGGAAAGATTTCTGTATGACCCCATACATTTATTATGCATGCAGAATTACTATGGTAAAATTTAAAGTTATTCAAAGCGAATAAGTCTCAAAGGAGCACTATTGTTTCCACTATTGTTTAGATAAACAAAGAACTGTATGCATAATAAATGCATGGGGTTATACGGAAATCTTTCCCCCAGCGCTAAGGCTCTAATAATTAGTATCCATCTTTTTATCAACTATGAATATGAATTCGCGTGACTCAATGTGATCCCAAACCCTGTAAGACCACATCACAGTGGACTGGATCCATTCGCTTGCAACAGAATCACAGCAAAAACAATTCAATCAAGAGCTCTTTAATCTCTTTGCCAAAATCAATTTACCACACCAGCAGGAACTTAACAAACACAATGACTGCTTATAAATATTGTTGGAGCACAACCTTGCCAAAAAGGTCTATCTTACCCAAGGTACACCCGCTTGTCATGTCTGTATTTTCTGCTTGACATATCACCATGATCTCGAATGATCTTCCTAACATGCTCTGGAGGCATGTCCTCTTTTTGTGCCTCCACAAATCCAAACTTTCTCTTCTCGCTGTACCTCTTAGACTGGAGTTGCTGCCATTTTCGAGCTGCAGGATACAACAAAAACAGTTGTATAATCAATTTTGTGGCATGTCTTAAACAAAATTCAGCTACTATTTACAAGAAATCACTTGGTCAGATTATTTACAGGCTAGTATTACACTGGAGAACTTGTTACCTGGATATAACATGGTAAACCCATCAATCAACGTTTTGGTTTCCTTGGCTTACCTACTCTGTAGACTGTTATTAACTTAATTTTTTAGCTACCATCCATGATCGCATTAAACTTAATTATTACGCATGTCGCCAACTAAGATTCCATTCGTTAATCCTGACTAACTACCCATAAAAGGCTCACCGATTTATAGTTTTTATGCTAAGGCTTGCGATTCCGATCCTTAAATTAACCTAATATGTGATCAATTTTAAAGTACAAGTGCCTCTACTTGAACTGTTGGAAGACTCATCGATCGAATATCATTATCCATCATCCCGGGTCAATCTTGAACGTGCACGTAGCCCGGTTCTCGGGATAATGACGAATTGTTCACGATTTCTTTCAGCTACCCAACGCTGAGTTTGCTAAGAATATATACGATGGAAGATGTATCTACCTTTTTCCTGGAGCTTTTCTTCAGTTATTTCAGCAGGCAATGCAGCCATACCCGGATGTCCCCACGCCGCCATCACGGCGGTACACGCGACAAAAGAGAACCTTCAACAATAACGCCAAAAAGGCACAGATTAAAACCAACATTTTTACTAGAATGGATAAGTCTCAAACCAGAATATAAGATCTTCAATTACCTGATAAGTGTTTCCTCTCTTTACTATTTGCGGCAAAACTTGACACTTACGTTCAACCTACGAAGCATCCACGCTGTCCGCCATCTTGTTATATCATAGAGACTCGGCCCTGCTGCGAATTGCATCCCCCGAAGATTTATATATAGAACCGAGGCTGCAAATGTCCCACAATTCCAAGCGGGCTATCGTAAGTGCAGACGCATGCGCTCTCGCTGTCTAGTCTTATCCGACGTGGCGTTTGAATAAAGGGTCATATGCCGACTTTTCACCTGTTATAGACGGCTTTAAACAGACCAAAGGAGCAACTATGGCTTTTTCTCGCCTACAGTTGTGTTTAATATTGTTTGTTCTTCTCTTTGGGATCTCATCTGGTTATTTTATAACGATTGACGCTCATGCAGAGGAATGCTTCCACGACCAAGTTACATCTGGAACTAAGATGGGTCTCATATTTGAAGTAGCTGAAGGTGGCTTCTTGGATATCGATGTTACGGTAAATGACAAATTTATGGGAGCAAGGAGATCCAGTATTTAATCAGATTTAAACAAAATCGATTAAAATTTTAACCCCACATAAAACAATAAATTTATTCTCATCAACCCCAGGCTGAGCTTTCCCCGTTCTTGGATGTTATTGTTTGAAAGGAACATGGATTTGATGCTAATATTGAAATACTCTTATGCATAGATTGATGTTGGCTATTTGTGATAATGGATCGTGAATTGTTACACTCACTGTCCTTGCTGTAATTGTGCTTCAAAGTTTTGCATGAGCAAAATGTCACCACAGCAAACACAAAAATTAATGTGAACTCCTTAATTTCTGAATAGGGCTGTACACCAAAAATTGGTTTATATGCATGGTGCAACAAGCATAACCACCACAGGCAACATACTTAGAGACACAAACTTGTTAATTAATGTCTTTTGTTTTATCAAAACATAGTAATGATCAAAACTTTACTGCACCTCTGTATGTTGCATGTGCTTATGTGTGTGTCGTACCTGTTAACCAGCCCTGACAGTCAGGAAAAGGATTCATGTTGTTTAACAGTTGTTTATACATCAGTGATTGATTGACACCTGACAGTAAGAGTGGTTGGGCCAGGCCCCTTTAATGACAGAACTCCATTTTCACCTATTTAAGTCAGACATGCCAAGAAATGAGAAATGCTTAATGTTGACCTTGCAAAAGAAAGGTGTGAACATTAGTTCGGGGGGGGGGGGGGNNGGGGGGGGGGGGAGGCATTTTCAGTAAACTCCCCTGAGTCTGAAGAGTAGATAATACTATTTCGAATTTTCCAAAGGTTTCCATCTTGTTTAGAAAGCGTTCCAATTTACATTAGGCAATATTCTTGCCTCATTTGACTTCTCCTGGAAGAGTTTAAGCAAGGGCCACATCTGCAAGTTGCAACTTAAAATGTACCTTGATCTACATCCTGTGTACAATAACTGCATTTTCTTTGGGTCTGACAGATAAGAGGTCCGGATCAAAAAGTAATTTACACTGGAGAAAGGGAGACCAATGGAAAATATGCATTTGCCGCATACATGGATGGGACGTACCATTACTGCTTTAGCAACAAAATGTCCTCCATGACACCCAAAATAGTCAAGTTTTCCATGGACCTAGGGGAACCTCCAAAGGACACCAGTAAAGAGGAAGGTGAGAGCAATGCCCCTCAACACTTGCCAATGCTATGATGTTTCGTGTTACCTATTAAACTGAACTTGAAAACAGGAAATGTTACATGTACCTACAAGCTGTGTGTATTGAAATTGATTGTCGTTGCATTTATGTCGGTTTTCATGGAATAGGCACTTACTCTTGACAGTATTTTCATTGCCTTTATGTTCCAGGTGCTAATCATGATAAATTAGGTGAGATGATTGGTCAACTATCTGAAGCATTAACTGGAGTCAAACACGAACAAGAATACATGGAAGTTAGGGAACGAATCCACAGAGCAAGTGAGTGTAAACATTTTCGTTATCTTCCAGACTCATTGTGGGAGAAAGTAATTTCATTAAACTTACTGATCATGAGGAAAAAAAGGACATTCAACTACAGAAACAGGGGTTTCAGTAACTTTTGAAATAACTGTCCATGATAGCCAATTTTACAGTGTATAGGCGGTAGTTTGACGAAATTATGATAGGATTTTTAGTGAAAATCAAGACAAACTAGCTGGTGGTGAGAGCCAAAGTAGGCGGCAGTATACCACTGGTAACCAGGGTCTACTGAAACCCCTGAAGAAAGAAAGTGCTGTTTGAGAAAAATCTCACCAGTTCCTGATTTGTCAGTAGTATTCTGGGCCGAGTTGTTTGAAGCAGGGTTAGTGCTAACCAGGGCTCGAAATTGCGACCAATACAGTCGCATTTGCGACTAAATTTGTCCCTTTGCGACTAAAATAGCTGGAGAAGTCGCAAATTTGCGTCTTGTTGTCACCCTCACTCTTTCGAAACAACAGAGTTAGCAGTTGCCTCTTTGCTGCTACTTTTGCTAAAATAAATAAATGACAAAATTATTTTGTTTCTCGCTGTAAATTTTCTCTGAAGAAAACGTAATTGTAGAGTAATTTAGCTGCGATGTTACGTGCACAGCTCCAGTCCTTCGATCATTCGCCATTTTCAGTGGTTTCTTTATACACACAAGTATTGCGGGCTCATTTTTTTTGCTAAACCGCTCACAACACAATAACGTGCGGCGATTTTGCGACTAAAATTTGCGAAATTGCGACTAAATTTTCGTATCTTATCACAAAAATGCGACTGGATTTTTTCTATAATTTCAAGCCCTCCAACCTATAGGTTTTAATCAGACTTCAAACAAATCAAACAACCCTACTTCAAACAAATCGGCCCTGGAGAGTGTTGTTGTTATTGGGGCTTAGGGGGTTAAGTTTTTAACTCTGGGTTTATTTTTGTTCTTTCCACAGTCAATGATAACACAAACAGCCGTGTTGTTTATTGGTCCTTCTTCGAATCCCTTGTTCTCGTTGCCATGACCTTAGGACAAGTATTCTACCTTAAACGTTTCTTTGAAGTCAGAAGAGTGGTCTAAACTGTTCACATGCAGTTCTAGGGATTTTAATCAAAACTGTACCATACTGTAAGAAAGATACATGTATGAGGGTTGTTTCAAGTGAAATTGATGCTAAGTTTACCAAGGGTTTGTTTTGTTTAAGCATTTTGAAACACTTGGTTTTTCAAATTTAACCTTGGTGACAAAGAAAGTTGGAGAGAAGTTAATATCAGGAACTATCATGATGAGACCTCACAAGTCACAGTTTTTCACCAGTGGAACTAGTAAAAAGGCAATTTATCTGTAATTATGTAACTTTACTCTCGCCTTGCTTTTAATCACTTGGTGTGCATTTCTCTTGATTCTCAAAACTTGCTGGTACTATTTTGGGTGCCAGAATTCACTGTTTACCTTAAAACGATGGCATTTCTAGGCATGAAAGCTTGAAATAACTTTGCTTTCTCTTATCTTAAGGTGGCTTCCTATAGTTTTATGGGTAGAAGACCACTGATCTCTTGCTCTGCTATTTTTGACATTTTCTGAGTACTTGCAATTCAATTTCAAATTATCTGCATTGTATTTAGAGTAATATAACACGTAATTTAGAGAGCTATGCAGGTGTTTTACATAAGTTTAGTTCAAGATCTTCTAACATGCAAAACTAAAGTAAGCCACCGTAAAAAAAAAAAAAAAAACGTGTGAACACATTAGCTTTTTATAATTAGTGGATCCTACAAATTTATTGGCAAATAGCTTTTGGGTGTGCAAAACCTTTCAGGGCTTTTGAGAAATTAGCATCTGATCCAGAATTAGCTTTTTGATACTCCTGAGACACCTAAACTTGCAACAGGAGAACCAATGTCATTTTAAATTTCTGCTGGCCTGCTTTCTTTTGTGTGCAGTGAATAGCCTTCACAAAGGGTCTACATCTACAAATGAGTGAAAAGAAAGTTAAAAAATTCAAAATACCAGTACACCATGTACACCATGGGCTGGGTTGTTCGAAGCACGGTTAGTGCTAATGCTTGGTTAAGTCTGGTTAAATCCTGCTGGTTGTCATGGCATTTAAGCTGGATTAGTCCTAACCTTGCTTCAAACAACTTGGCACATTTGAGTCAATTTTGACAGTGCAAGACAGCAAGTCAGTGTAATGTTAACCTTTCAGTACATGATATTTGTAGTTTGATAAGTGCTAAGGAACTTGGCCTTCATGACTTAAAAATTATCAAAATGGTCATCTTTTCAGGCAGCATTTACACAGACCCAGTTTCAAATTGACACAGTTTCAAGAGTTTGCCATTTACACGACAGATGAAACCGCATCATATTCAAAACTCTCCACTTTTGTCACAAAGTTGTCACAAATGAAACCGTGTTCCCGTAAATGCAGTCTCAGATATTTCCATTTGTCTGGAACTAATGGTTGTGATGCAGGGCGTATACAGAAGTTTGAATGACTGGTGAACAAGTTACAGATTTCCTTTATCCTCTCTGCAACTAGACTTTAATCAGCCCTTCTTTGATTCTGGCTTGTTATGCAATCCTTCCCCACAGAGAAGACTGCATGATTGGCTTAGGGAAGATTTGCAAAGGGGGCTACATTGCATTAAGGTACAACTAGGTCAGGTTTTGAAGCCAAATTTTATTTTAAACAAAGTGCCAGTGTAAAGCCTTTTTAGCACTCACAACCAGGAAGATGATTGTCAGAATCTATCTTTTATTCACAGGTTCTATTTTAAGTACAGCTAACCTTATTCTGCTACAAATACTTCACTGAATTAAAGTTGACTTAAAATATATACAAAGAGAAGGTTTTTAAATGTTATTGAAAGAGGGGTTGTGGAACAACAGCTGGGTGAAAAACCTCCCTGTACATCCACTTGCTCCTAGGAGGAAAACCCCGGGCCAGCTGAACCCCCCAATCGTAGGCCTCCCGGGCTGGGCCAAAGCAAATTTAACAACTAATACAAATGCTGAAAAATTCGTCATCTAAGACTTCTGTAATATGTAAACACAGGTGCTCCGTTTCCCTCAGTAACTCTCTCTCTCTCAAATTGAAACTAAGAATAGAAACTTCTTTTGTATGGGCAATGTGAATTAACACCAAAGAATTTTCCGCCTGTAGTTAACGATTTCATCCGTGGGATCAAATGTTGCAAAAACACCCACTTCCTGCTTTTGTCAACCCTGTGAGTGAGAGTTCAATACATCCTAACGTACTGATTAATCCCTAATGTGAACTCGCCTGTAAGGATCGCTCGCCAATTTCTCTTCACTGCGTGATGCCAAATCAAAATTTCCGCTTTTAGGTTATCGTAGTGAAATTCTTCCCGATGGCGGAGCCGTACTATTGTCGTAACTTATGTGCTAAGTGCGCTTGCCGTTAAATCGTAACTTATCCATTTAAAACCTGCCTCCAAAAAGAGCGCCTCGTTGAATGATTACATAATTATAGCTATTTGTGTAGGTTGTCCGCTAACGCACTCGGCTTATTAACTCCTTACTCGTTTATGTATATCAGTATTGTCTGCTAACACGTGCACCCCGTCAAAACGTTGCGCATTCATCTACAAGTTATCTACTAATGCACAAACCTTATTACATCAGTACTAGTTCATCAATTAATTGTCTGCGACCACTGCACCCCACTGAATCGTTACTTATTCATGTATAAATTGTCTGCTTATTTCCGCGTCCATTTATTCGTTACTCACACTGGCATATCTAAGCCGTCTGCTAACAAGCGCACGCCATTAAATCGTAATCTATTTATCTATACGTTTTCCGCCAACGCGCGCAGCTCATTACCTTGTTACTCGTATTTATAAGTCGTCTTTTAACCCGAGCACTTTCTTCAGACGTTGTTCATTCATCTGACGCGCAAACATCGAAGTCAGTGCTAACTCCTATACAAACTATCTGCTTATACGCGAACCACAATAAATCATTGTCTGCTAATATGCAGATCTCACTCAAATCATCACTCATTAATCTACAAGTTTCCTCGTAACAAACGCACCCCGTTAAAACGTTGCTTATTTATTACTTATCTGCAAACACGCCCAGTCCATTTAAATCGTCAGACTAAATCGTCATTTTTAGTTGCTTGCTAACATACGCTTCGCATCAAATCGTTACTCATTCATTTCTAAGTTATCAGCTAATCTGTGGACCGATTTGTTCGTTAACCATACATAGTTCTCGGCTAACACGCGCAAGCCGTTAAATCATTAATTAAAACCGCGGCACACATTTATCCATAAGTTGCCTGCTAAAGCGCGCTCTCCATTAAGGCATAATTAATTTACAAGTTATTTACCAACGCACTCACCCCATTAAAACATTGTACAGTTCAATTGTCGCACAAGAACCATTAAATCCCTACTCATTAATCTATTTGACGTCTACTAAAGCGCGCATACCATGATATCGTTACTCGTTTCATATTTAGTCTGCTAAGGCGCGAACCACATTTAATTGTTTATCGTATATGTATAAGTTGCCTGCTACAACTAACTTTATTTATTACAGAAAATATGTATAAGTGTACAGGTCTAACCAGCAAATATCTTCGGGCTGGTAACATGCACACCTCATTACATCGTTACTTACCAACTAATCTCTAAATTGTCAGTTACTCCACGCGCCTATTAAATCGTGAATCAGACGTCCATATGTTGTCGCACCCGCCTATTTAATCGTTGCTCATTCATCTATAAGTTGTCTGCTAATGCTTACACATCATTAGATCGTCACTCTGTCTTTAAGTTGTCTGCTAAAAAGCGCACAACATTAAATAGTAACTCACTCGTTTACATACAAAGTATAGTATCTGGTAACACGCACATGCATTAGATCGTTAACCATTCATCTATAAGTGGCCTTGTAACGTGCCCAGCCCGTGAAAACGTTGCTTTTTGGGCTAAGTTATATGCAAACACGGGCACCCAATTTAAATCAATAGTAGAACATTTTCAGTTGCCTGCTAAAGCGCGCACGCATTAAACTGTTGATCGTACATCTGTAAGTTGCTTGCTAACATACGCGTCGCATCAATTGTTACTCGTTAATCTCCAAGTTGTCTGCTAGTCTGCGCATTCTATTAATTGGTAAATCATACGTTTATAAGTTGTCTGCTAACTTACAAAGCAAATTAAATCGTTACTCATTCACTTATAAAATGTCTGTCTGCCGGCTATCCGCACGCATCGTTGTATTAGTTAACTGGAAACACACGCACCTCGCAGGCTTAACTCATTACTAATCATTTTTAGTTGTCTCCTAAAGCGCACGCCACATTGCTTTGTAGATAGTAATCTATAAATTATGTTAAAACATACGCATCGCATGAAATCGTTACTCATTCATCCCAAAGTTCTCTGCTCTGTTAATTATATATTAAGTTGCCTGCTAACTCGTGAAGATCATTAAATTGTTACTCATATCACTGATAACATGAATGTCTACCAAAGCGCACACCGCGTTAAATTGCTAACATGAGCACTTCACTGGTTCGTTACTCATTCATCTATATGTTGCCTCGTAAGATGCGTACCCCGTTAAAACCTTGCTTATTTATCTATTAGGTATCTGCAAACACACGCGCCCCATTTAAATCATTGCTAATTCAATTTAGATGTCTGCTAAGGCGCGCACTACATTAAGTTGTTGATCGTGCATCTACTAGTTGCCTGCTAACATGCGCGTCCCATCAGATCGCTACTCATCTATCTCTTAGTTGTCTACCAGTCTACGCAATTCATTAATTCATTAATAATACATTTATAAGCTGCCTGCTAGCCTGCGCAGACCATTAAATCATTACTCGTTCATTTACAAAATACAAAATGTCTGCTAAAGCGCGCGCTACATTAAGTTGTTGATCGTGCATCTACTAGTTGCCTGCTAACATGCGTGCCCCATCAGATCGTTACCCATCTATCTCTTAGTTGTCTACTAGTCTACGCAATTCATTAATTCATTAATAATACATTTATAAGTTGCCTGCTAGCCTGCGCAGACCATTAAATCATTACTCGTTCATTTACAAAATGTCTGCTAAAGCGCGCACTACATTAAGTTGTTGATCGTGCATCTACTAGTTGCCTGCTAACATGCGTGCCCCATCAGATCGTTACCCATCTATCTCTTAGTTGTCTACTAGTCTACGCAATTCATTAATTCATTAATAATACTGACATTTATAAGTTGCCTGCTAGCCTGCGCAGACCATTAAATCATTACTCATTCATCTGTAAAATGTCTGCTAAAGCGCGCACTACATTAAGTTGTTGACCCTACATCTATAAGTCAGTTACCTACCAAAATGCGCGTCGCATCAGATCGCTCATCAGTACACGTTACTCTTCCATTTGAAATTTGTCTACTGACACGCGTACCCCATTATAATTCGTCTACTGAAGCGCGCTAACCGTGAAAAAGTTACTCAATTATTTTCAAGCGCACAAATCCTATTAGAATCGTTACTTATTCATATATACGGTATCTTCTAAAGGCACACCCCTTTACTAGAGATTCATTTCCTAACCATACACAAGCCATCTGTGTTGTCTACCAACACGCGCACACCTCGAAATCGCTATGCAATTACTTTCATAAAGAAAGGTATCTGATAACAAGCGCACCCCATTAAATCGTTACTCGTTCGTCTACAAATTGTCTGCTCACTAACGCGCTTGCAACATTTAATCGTTACTCGCTCATTTACAATTCGTCTGGAACGCGCACAAGCCGTAAAAAGGTTACGCGCAAAAGCCAGTTGAGTCGTTAAATCACTCTTCCATACATTATCTGATAAAATGCACCATCACTGATCCTTGTCATTAATCTATAAGCCGTTGACTGCCAACATGCGCACTTGATTAACCCAATACTCATTTATCTTTTAGCTGTCTGCTAACGCGTGCATCCTCTTAAATAATTAATTATCCATCAATAAGTTGTTTGCTAAATCGAGCCCTAGGTCTTTTATTTAATGCACTGAAATATTAACCCTCAGGTGCAATAATCACCGGTGGACGCTTTCAGCAAAAGGTTGAAATTTGCAGGCGTAGTGTCAAGCTTCTCTCTGGATTTCGTTTTTATGCGATGAATTTTATATATTGTCGCGAAAAGTTCAGCCCCTGTACCAAAAAAATTTAAAGAGAAATTGGCTGTTGATCCCCACTAGCTATTATATCACACACCTAAGTAGTCTCCAACAATGAACATCGTGCATTAAAATAATAAATGTGGCTTCTTTACATTTTGCACAAGGAAAGGAGCGGTTCTTCAATGATTCTCAAAGTTATGAGCACGGCAATATGGTTTTACACTTGCTAGAGAGTAATTGGAATGCCATTGAAGAATAAGGCTTTTACAGAATAACAATCTTGTTTCCCCATCTGTTGTGGTAAAACTCTTAAAGCAATTGCTATTTCTG
Organism: Astreopora myriophthalma; assembly: GCA_014634185.1. Classification (NCBI taxonomy): domain Eukaryota; kingdom Metazoa; phylum Cnidaria; class Anthozoa; order Scleractinia; family Acroporidae; genus Astreopora; species Astreopora myriophthalma. Next base: position 1,365,064 of record BLFK01000490.1, read on the forward strand.
ACACGCACTTCATCAATACACGATCTCCGGCAGTTGAGCCCATCATGCAATTGGAGATGACGTCTTTTGAGATTCTTTCTTGTAGCTTGTGAAAATCCCCTTCTATGTTTTTTTGTTTTTGTGTTTTTTCGTTTGGTCAAAGCTGAATAAAAAATAGATATTTTAGAATTACACTAAAGATGGAGCTCATTCTTGGGATCTCAAACTCAGTACAAGCCGAGAACAAGCAATTATCAGTAGCGACATATAAGGACGGCATCCACCGCATATACTGGTATAAGATTTCTGGGTAGTATATCGATCAGAGAAGGTCGTTAGTCTAGGACTCCCCGTGAAAAATTGTGAGAAATGAAACTGAGCTCCTCTTACCTGTACTACTTGAACAAAATTCTCCACAGTTTTAGGCAGCATTTGTTCCCCTTATAACTGCACGCAGGCAAGATCGCGGAATTGTTGTTTTGAAGCGGCTTCCCTCCACTCTCCCCTCAAAAGTTAAGCTGCAGATTTTGACAGCAAAAAAAATAAATTGTACATAAAGTACCGATAAAGCTGACCGGAGAGGATTAATTAATTAATAAACACATGCATGACTTTTTCCCATTGGGAGGCAATGCAAACTAACTACAAGGTCCAAAAACAACAACAACAACAACAATAAAGTTCTGAATATGTGACCCTAAAGTATGTTTGTTCCAAGACCCTTTAGGGAGGGTTCAGGTCTTTGAAGAGTCTGAGTGGCACTGAAGGAAACCGTGTCGCAAATCACTATGCTTTCAAAATTGAAGCCTTGAAGACTATGCCAATATCCCTGGACCAGTTATAAGAAGCTAACGTCTACAGTCTACTGGCGTTAACTTAAAGTGCAATTTTGATTCAGTGAGTAGAACATACCTTTGAGTCACTTCTTGTGTTGTCAGTTTCAAGAACCGTCTTTGCGTCGTCACAGCTGTCTTCAAGACGGAACTCTGCCGCTATAGAACTGTTGAAGGACCAGAGTTATTTAATTAGTTCCATTTGTCTTTTGATAAGAAGGGTGTAAAGTACGTTTTGGGCGCTCGTGGAACCTCACGTTTTCACATTTTTATGGACTCACAAAGTCTCGTGTAGGGTATCAGCGATTTGTGTATCAACTACACATGGCTTAAAAATTTGTAAGTTAGTAGGGAAATTGTTTTTATACGGGGTTGACCTCACAATTTTCCCTTTGCAGGGAATTTTGCATTTATGTTGTAGTACTTCCTGTTTGGTAATGTTTGTTTTGGCAACTGTTTGACGACTGTTTTGGCAACTGTTTGACAAGACGTACCTTAAATTTTTATGTAACCGGCATTCATTTACACTGTGGTCCTCTTCGTAACCTTGACTACTGAAGTTATAAGGTGTGGTGTGGCTCAGCAAAGGAACTCCTCTTAAACTCGGTAAGGCTTGGACCTCATTCTCTGTGAAGTCCATCCTCCGCCTACTTCTTTTCTTCTATTCGTCAAATTTTAATCTGGGGGAAAATAACTTCAAAATATGAATTGAAGTGTGATCATCGCAGTCAATGAAGCAACTTAAGAAGTTGCAAAGAAGCCTGAAAAATCAAGGCTTGAACAAGACTCGAACCCATGCCCGCGCGATTGCGCTGCACTAGGCTATCAAGCCAACTGGAAGCTAGAAGCTGGTAGCTGGGGCGAGTTTGTGTTATATCCCATAATAGGTGAATGCATGATGGAGAATACATGAACACTGACAAAAAAAAGCTTTCAAATATATTTCAAAAAAAACTAAATTTGGCTATAAATGACCTGCTGATAATAAGACGTCGCCTAAATCTAGTTGTTTTTGTTAAACATAACGCTGTTCCTTTTCAGCAAGACCAACTCCTTCCTAAGCAAGTAGAAACTGGTGTATGAGTTTGATGTACCTTAGATTTGTCCTGCACGCAATTCTTGGGTTGCTAGAGGGCTCACGACTTTTTGACTCCCTGAATAATAAGCTGCAACATCTGTCTACAAAACGCTTCATAAGATCAAGAGCAGCATGAATTGAAGCAACATCATTGGCAACTATCAGGTATACAACTACACTAGTTAATTATGGCGCGCGGGCTAACGGCACGCTTGCGCAGCTGCAGGCGTGGCGCGCTCACTCTCTCTCACGCCCTCTCCACTCTTCACGCTCACTCCACAACACACACAGTACTGACACAAACAAAAAAACAAGAACAGTTACTGACACAAACACAACATTTACAGGGAAGGGAAGAAAAATGCGGCTCTTGAGTGGAAAAGAGAAATCGAGCCTTGCATTCAGTCCCGAAGCAGGTTTAGAGTAAGCAGATGGGACATCGGTCAGAGATACGGTAAGCGTTAAGTAGTGAGTCCCCAGGAGGATAAACGAAGGGTGATGTAGAGTACCATGGGAGTAAACACGTCATTATTGACGTGAGACAAAGAAGAAAGGTTAGGTCAAGGTAGAGCGGTAGAGATGAAACTCTACAACTGAAATGGAAGTAATATCGAAAGGTCGACCTGCTACAAAATAAAGCTCAGGGATTGTAAAGGTATCCTTCACCACTCGGTGTAGACTGCAGTACGTTGTAAGGATTAAAAGCACCAGAACTGAAATCTTCCCAACGAAAGCACCAATGACACAAAGCGGTCGCATCATGCTTCTTGCTGTAATTCTCGTTGCGCTGCCCACATGTTCCTTTCTAGAATGCGCACTGTTCCTTTCTAGAATGGTCTGTTGATATGAAGGCGTCACTACGATCGAAAAGGCGAAATGGACCAGGTTGCTGCGTATACGTTTCCAGACCGCGTCAGTGCGTATGTATGTTCAGAGAGCGAGCCATACCAATGGAAAAAAGTGTGAAGAATCTGATTGAATCGCGCAATGAAGATGTGCAAAAAGCGAGAATGTGGTTGCTTTAAAAAAGCACATCTCAGCCGATCATGTAAGTAGCGGTGATCGTGCGCAATAAGGATGAAGTCTAAAACTGACAATACTTCGCGTGCGGATGAACGACGAATGGAGTAGATAGGCCGAAACCACAGAACGAAGACGGATTGCAACAGTGAACGTGGAATTGCGCAACTTTAGATAAAGTACCGAAATGAAGTAAAACGGCGAGTTAAAAGCTGAAGCGGACATCTGAAGGAAAAGGGCACGCTATCATGCACATTCTGCGCAATGATAACCAGGACACATAAGGTGATTACATAACACAAATGTTATAATAAATAATGCCGAATAAAAATGCTCTTGGTCACTGACTCCACAAGATGATCCATAAATCGGTAAGTGCTAGGACTCCCAGTTCACATGAGGGAATCCCCCATTCGAATGAATGACGGGTGCATGTGAATGACAGGGAACTGGAAGAAATCCATTTGTTGACTTCTGTGATATGACACGCAGAAAGTGATAACCAGAGCATGAAAAAGTGAAAAGTGTCAATTACAGCCGGTGTTGCGCTATTTAAAACCACAGACATAAAGCAAATGCAATGAAGGCGAATTTGTAGGGACAGATTGCGGAACACCTTCCCCTGCGGACCTCAGGAGAAATCGCGTGATATCGATGATTAAAAACAAAAACAAAAAAAAAAGCGACGGATATACGGTACGGCGAAGTGCAACGATAGAGAAACGCGCGTCCGCGGGCGGTACATACCGATAGTTTGCGAATGGAGAGAATAGGTCGGGCTGAATGATTCAGAGATGGCGAACGTGGACGAACGAAAAATCGTGCACAGGTGCGAAAGAGCATTCGTCAAGAAGCAACCTCTCAGGTTGAGTTACAATAACTGTGTGCGTCAGTGTAATGTATTGATGACAGATTAAGCCGGCGAAGTTACATACGTGAAGTGGCGTAATAACCGAGACCTGTTCGAACTGCAGAGCTGAAAATGAATCTTTATACAAGTACCAGATACAAGTTACACCGGAGATATTCGAAAGACGATTTAACATTTGTAATTTGAACTCAGTAGAAGATGCTGAAACGCAACGAGACCGATAATGAACCGGCGTTGGTACGGATAGTTTGCGAAAGACGCAGAATATTCGAGTCGAATGATTCCTTCAAAGATGACGAATGTTAGCGAACGAGTTATCGCGCACGTGTGTGAATGAGTGATCGTTCGTCAGTTCCCAACCACTCAGTTCGTGTTAAATAATTAAGCGAGTAACTGTAAATTTATTTTGACCGGCGACTAATTAAGTGTACTTACCCAGATAGAGTAGCGTGACAACCAACCGCTGTTCGAACTGCGGAGAGCTAAACTTAAATAAGCGTTGAATGAGCGCGCTAATATTTAAGCAAGATAATCGATCGAGTTGGTTTGCGACAAGACGGTGTTATGATGAGTGGATCGACTGTACAGAAGGATCAGTTAAAGTCAAAACAGACGAATGAACGCGGATTGTAGTGAAGCAAGAGTGAATCAGTCAATAGACGCGGCGCAGATGTGTGTATCGCGCTGCGAAGCCGAGTGTATCGTGGATCAGGCAATAACAGTTGATATTGTGATCGAGGAGAGAGAGAGAGAGTCGTAAACGATTCTTAACAAAATCAGTTATCACCGTGAATTTGCCGAATAGGTTTGCACAAAGAGAACGACAAACAGTTGTCAATAAGGATCGACATTCTTCGGTATTCCCGCGACTCGGGTTTTGTCCAGGTAACAAGTGCGCCAGTTCAAGGTGCTATTGAAATGTAGACAGTGCTCTCCGTTCAATGCCACTTTTAGTCTTCCTCTTTCAGTCCTCGCAAAAAAAAAAAAAAAAATTGAAAGCGTTTGACTCTTGAAAATTTCAAATGCTCCGATTACCCTGTAACAAAATAGTTAGTGCGTGGTGACGATGATGATGATAATGATGGCAATGGTGATGATGGTGATGGCGTTGGTGGTGGTGGACGTGTCTAAGACAGCTATGATAATTATTGGGATGGTGTTTTGTGAAAAGGATGGTATAATGATAAGGCAGAGGTAGGCAATGGTTGTTCACAGATCGTGTTGGTGCGAGTGTAGTGTTCAAAGAAATGGTGATTTACCAGCAATTGAATGCCGGATTTAAGGCAGGAAATGGGAAAATAGGATATAAGAGTAAAAAAAGGGGACAACTTAAGGCGTGAGATTTTCCACAAATGACATAGGCGGTTTTAGACAAGGGAAAGCAAAGACTGTAAGTTCCCCAAAGCGGACGACAGGTATGTAATAGTGAAAAAGGGACATTTGAGAGTAGAAAAGAGACGAAGCTAAAAGAGAGGAGTAATTTTTGCATTACCATAAAATTAAATCAATGGTGAATTAAAAAGAGGACTGAGAAAAAAAAAAAAGAAAGAACTGAAAAGAGAATTGAGGGCTCAAGGACTGTACAACCAAAAGAAAACTGAATCACAATGGTTTGACCAAGCAGTGTTTGGGATTTGAACCAAGCCCAAAATATAGCAACACCCCGAAGAGGGGTACAGGAACGTCAACCTAACAACTCATCCGTACATCCACAAATGACATAGGCGGTTTAAGACAAGGGAAAGCAAAGGCTGTAAGTTCGCCAAAGCGGACGACAGGTTTGTAACAGTGAAAAAGGGAAATTTGAGAGTAGAAAAGAGACGAAGCTAAAAGAGAGGAGTAATTTTATTACCATAAATTCAATGGTGAATTAAAAAGAGGACTGAGAAAAAAAAAAAGAAAGAACTGAAAAGAGAATTGAGGACTCAAGGACTGTACAACAAAAGAAAACTGAATCACAAGCCTTAGCCGGTTTGACCAGCAGCGTTTCTGATTTGAACCAAGCCCAAAATATAGCAACACCCCAAAGAGGGGGAAAGGGAACGTCAACCTAACAACTCTAACAAGTCATCCGTACATCCACAAATGACATAGGTGGTTTTAGACAAGGGAAAGCAAACGCTTTAAGTTCGCCAAAGCGGACGACAGGTATGTAATAGTAAAAGGGAAATTTGAGAGTAGAAAAGAGACGAAGCTCAAAGAGAGGAGTAATTTTTTCATTATCATAAATTAAGAGGTCTGGAAAAAAAAAGAAAAGAAGAAGGAGAAGAACTGAAAAGAGAATTGAGGGCTCAAGGACTGTACACCCAAAAGAAAACTGAATCACAAGCCTTAGGGTTTGACCAAGCAGTGTTTGGGATTTGAAACTAGCCCAAAATATAGCAACACCCCGAAGAGGGGGACAGGGAACGTCAACCTAACAACTCTAACAAGTCATCCGTTCATATAAGGGATTTGAGATGTCCGATGCCGCAACTGATGCAGTCAAAGAAAGTAATCCGCGGCAACCTCACAAGTGCATGATTCACTCTTCGTTCTTTTTCTTCTTTCAACGCGGGTCATGCGTCTAACTGTCTTGAATATTTTCGTCACATCTTCTTGACTCTCACAGCATCACCCACTGGGTGTTCCTTGTGGTGTTGCTTCACAGATCCCTGTATCCTTCTTTGTTCAGACAACTTGGTCTTTACGAATCACTGAATTGTTGTCTTCGGAATTACTTCAGTCTTCTGTATTCAGCTTGATCCTGGTTCCTGTTTCAGTCTTAATATTACTTATATTAAATAGCTGTTGTTTAATATCTTACATAACCATCTTAATAAAAAGAGTGCGCGACCAGCCCATTGAACAAGGAATGTTCCATGAGCCCCCGCACCACTCATAATAAGTCTTAACATGCCTAATTAGTCTCTCTCATAAAGTTGTAAACTTTCTCGGGGCAAGTTAATGGCTTCACCTTTACTGAGTTCCAATGCACTTGACCTTTTCCCCAATATTTTTAATTTCGGTATTGCACTTCTAATCATGTCCTCATGTCCGCATTTGAAGTTTCACAAATTTCGATTTCCGGTCTCCTATTCTGTTCTTTATTCTGGCTTTTCTCTTCGTGTTTGAGATGTTCTTCGCGCACAGCACGGCTTTCTCGCAGTCTTGCCATCTTCACGCTTTGCTTCAGTCTCTTTGTCCTTCTTCAAAAAGTCCTTCCGTCATGTCACTGCTCAAAGCAAAGTCCACAGAAGATAAGCGAAAAGCAGCACTGGATAACCTTTTGGTAATCAAGGAAAAGAAAGAAATAAAAGGGAAAGAAAGAAAAAAGAGAAAGAAAGAACAGAAAGAAAGAAAGAAAGAAAGAGAGAGAGAGAGGGAGAGAGAGAGAGAGAGAGAGAGAGAGAGAGAGAGAAAGCCGGGAAGAAAAAGGAAAGAAGCAAACGAACAAAGATGAATTATATCAGATGGGGACAAGACCATTAGAAGGTCTCTGTCACCCGCAACAAAGCTAGAATCAATTTCTTTAGTCGCCGAATTCTTATGGAAACACTGTGAAAAGGAACTTTAAAGTCAACATCGCCTCGATCCAATGACTTCATTATCCTGTAATTCGTCAGTCATCAGCACGGTCATCTACTTCTTTTCTGTCTTCTTTAATTCTCAATCATTCATTGTCTTTCCTGTGTGGTGGTGAAATTCTTCTTCAGTTCGTACAGCCGCGAAAAATGTTCAGATTCGTAAAGTAGACCCTCAGAGAGCACATAAGAACAAGAGAGTGAGTGCATCGCCCAGCTAAGAAGGCAACAGAAAAATCCTTGAGGCCCTCAGAACAAGCAGACGAGAAATTGTAGGAACTAACCGAAAGAGCGCAGTCATCCGTTCTTCTTCGTTATTCGTTTTTCAGTTTTTATCCTTCTTTCTTCTTGTTTTTAGGCGTTCCTCATTCCTTGCTGTTCATCTTCTGTTCTTCTTTCTTTGTTTTCTTCCTTGTTTTTCTTCTTCGGCGTTCCTCAACCGCTGTACTTCGCTCTTCCGGCTTCGTTCTTCTACTTCCTTCTGTTTTGTTGTACTCTCTTCTTCTTTCCACTTTTTTCTTCTTTCTTTTAAATTTTTGTTCATTTTTCTTCGTTCTACTTCTTTCTTCATCGTTCTTCTTCACTATTCTTCGTAAACTTGAACTTCTTTTTCGTCTTTGTCTTACTTAATTCCTAATCATATCTTAGTTACAGTGTTCACACTAAATAAATGCGCGCGACCAACTCATGGGATGCTAGCCATCCCAAGAACTCCCGCATCGCTTAAATCAGATTAAAAATACCATATCTCTTAAACTACTTTCAAATGACGTTCAAAACAGTTTTTCTAAAATAACTTCAACTGAAATATATTTACACAACTCAAGCGACCAGCCCATCTGACGTAGCATCAAATGAGCTCCCGCGTAACTAGTTCGTTTAGTTTAGTAAGTTACTCTATACTACCCACCCCACCCACCCCAAACACCAACCCGGGGGAGAGAAAAAGGCTTAAGCAACCTACATGAGAATGTCTAACTTTAATATTTTATTATTAATATTACATCTACGAGAAATATGTGCGCCACGCTCCTACGCAAGAAAATTTTTCAGAAAGTCCTTTATATAAGAGAACTAAAAATTATCTATATGAGAAAAAGTGAGAGAGCTATCAGCCTACAACATCGGATCGAAATGCAATGTCGGCGGTAGTGAGCCAATGAAAATATCAGCAAATAGAAAAATGTACAGACAGACAAAAATGGACAAAAAGAATTCGATTAAGAAATAGAAACGACAGCTATAAGCCTACAACTCCGAATAAAAACATAATCCGACGTCGGAAAAGCTGCCCGAGACGTACCCGGAAGAAAACGTTCGTCGATCTGCAAAAAAAGCCGGATAATCTTGACCGTTGGTCGCCGTCGCGCATGTTGGTTGAAATATTGTCAACCACATGCTTATGCTGCATACTGAATACCCCCAAAAGCAAGAAATACAGAGGTTTCTGGCTGTCAGTGGTATTCTTGCTTAAACGCTGACGGAAAACAAAATATATAACACTTACCTTGGTTCTCAGGTGTGTCTTGCGAGGAACATTTTAAGTTTAAAAGTGCCGCGCAAAACACGCCCTCACTTAAATGAACAATCACGCAATCATGAAATAAATATTTTATACCCATTAACTTCCCAACACTTAGAACTCAAACCATTTGAGCCAGTTGCGTCAATTGGCTTGAAGTACCAGTGTACAGCGTTTAGGCACGTGGAATCTGAATGGACCCAGGCTGGCTCGCCTCAGTAGCAGAAACAATTCTGTTCATGATTTGAGCCATTAGCTAGCGGAAAAGTCGCGAAAAAGTCGCGAAAAAGCCGCGAAAAACGCCAGGCTAAGCAGCGGCAGCAGAGATGATTCAAATCGATGTAAAAACTTAATGACTTGAAAAGGTCGAAATCCGAAACGCAAATCACGATAAGCGGAAAAAACAAGACTAACCATGATATCGAAATCACTGAAGACCATCTACACCAACACCCTAAACTAAGAAAAGTAGTCGCATCAAAATGGTCGAGGAAGAGGAGCAAATGTCGAACATCCAGAGCTGAAGAAAAAAAGATCCGCAAAAAACGTGGCCGTTGAAGATAGCCCTCAAAGATCGAATGTGTGCTGTTTGAAGTAAGACGCCACAAACCGGAATGCAAAATGCAAGCTGGGTTCCATTCAGCGCGAAATTAATTACC
>BLFK01000490.1:1375130-1394246 GCA_014634185.1 Astreopora myriophthalma
GTGTTCCTTGTGGTGTTGCTTCACAGATCCCTGTATCCTTCTTTGTTCAGACAACTTGGTCTTTACGAATCACTGAATTGTTGTCTTCGGAATTACTTCAGTCTTCTGTATTCAGCTTGATCCTGGTTCCTGTTTCAGTCTTAATATTACTTATATTAAATAGCTGTTGTTTAATATCTTACATAACCATCTTAATAAAAAGAGTGCGCGACCAGCCCATTGAACAAGGAATGTTCCATGAGCCCCCGCACCACTCATAATAAGTCTTAACATGCCTAATTAGTCTCTCTCATAAAGTTGTAAACTTTCTCGGAGCAAGTTAATGGCTTCACCTTTACTGAGTTCCAACGCACTTGACCTTTTCCCCAATATTTTTAATTTCGGTATTGCACATCTAATCATGTCCTCATGTCCTCATTTGAAGTTTCACAAATGTCGATTTCCGGTCTCCTATTCTGTTCTTTATTCTGGCTTTTTTCTTCGTGTTTGAGATGTTCTTCGCGCACAGCACGGCTTTCTCGCAGTCTTGCCATCTTCACGCTTTGCTTCAGTCTCTTTGTCCTTCTTCAACAAGTCCTTCGGTCATGTCACTGCTCAAAGCAAAGTCCACAGAAGATAAGCGAAAAGCAGCACTGGAGAACCATTTGGTAATCAAGGAAAAGAAAGAAACTAAAGGGAAAGAAAGAAAAAAGAGAAAGAAAGAAAGAACTGAAAGAAAGAAAGAAAGAAAGAAAGAAAGAAAGAAAGAAAGAGAAAGCCGGGAAGAAAAAGGAAAGAAGCAAACGAACAAAGATGAATTATATCAGATGGGGACAAGACCATTAGAAGGTCTCTGTCACCCGCAACAAAGCTAAAATCAATTTCTTTAGTCGCCGCATTCTTATGGAAACACTGAGAAAAGGAACTTTAAAGTCAACATCGCCTCGATCCAATGACTTCATTATCCTGTAATTCGTCAGTCACCAGCACGGTCATCTACTTCTTTTCCGTCTTCTTTAATTCTCAATCATTCATTGCCTTTCCTTTGAGGTGGTGAAATTCTTCTTCACTTCGTACAGCCGCGAAAAATGTTCAGATTCGTAAAGTAGACCCTCAGAGAGCACATAACTGATGAGAACAAGAGAGTGAGTGCATCGCCCAGCTAAGAAGGCAACAGAAAAATCCTTGAGGCCCTCAGAACAAGCAGACGAGAAATTGTAGGAACTAACCGAAAGAGCGCAGTCATCCGTTCTTCTTCGTTATTCGTTTTTCAGTTTTTATCCTTCTTTCTTCTTGTTTTTAGGCGTTCCTCATTCCTTGCTGTTCATCTTCTGTTCTTCTTTCTTTGTTTTCTTGCTTGTTTTTCTTCTTCGGCGTTCCTCAACCGCTGTACTTCGCTCTTCCGGCTTCGTTCTTCTACTTCCTTCTGTTTTGTTGTACTCTCTTCTTCTTTCCACTTTTTTCTTCTTTCTTTTAAATTTTTTGTTCATTTTTCTTCGTTCTACTTCTTTCTTCATCGTTCTTCTTCACTATTCTTCGTAAACTTGAACTTCTTTTTCGTCTTTGTCTTACTTAGTTCCTAATCATATCTTAGTTACAGTGTTCACACTAAATAAATGCGCGCGACCAACTCATGGGATGCTAGCCATCCCAAGAACTCCCGCATCGCTTAAGTCAGATTAAAAATACCATATCTCTTAAACTACTTTCAAATGACGTTCAAAACAGCTTTTCTAAAATAACTTCAAGTGAAATATATTTACACAACTCACGCGACCAGCCCATCTGACGTAGCATCAAATGAGCTCCCGCGTCACTAGTTCGCTAAATTTAGTAAGTTGCTACCCTATACCACTCTATACTAATAACTTCGACTGAAATATATTTACACAACTCACGCGACCAGCCCATCTGACGTAGCATCAAATGAGCTCCCGCGTACCTAGTTCGTTTAGTTTAGTAAGTTACTCTATACTACCCACCCCACCCACCCCAAACACCAACCCCGGGGAGAGAAAAAGGCTTAAGCAACCTACATGAGAATGTCTAACTTTAATATTTTATTATTAATATTATATCTACGAGAAATATGTGCGCCACGCTCCTACGCAAGAAAATTTTTCAGAAAGTCCTTTATATATGAGAACTAAAAATTATCTATATGAGAAAAAGTGAGAGAGCTATCAGCCTACAACATCGGATCGAAATGCAATGTCGGCGGTAGTGAGCCAATGAAAATATCGGCAAATAGAAAAATGTACAGACAGACAAAAATGGACAAAAAGAATTCGATTAAGAAATAGAAACGACAGCTATAAGCCTACAACTCCGAATAAAAACATAATCCGACGTCGGAAAAGCTGCCCGAGACGTACCCGGAAGAAAACGTTCGTTGATCTGCAAAAAAGCCGGATAATCTTGACCGTTGGTCGCCGTCGCGCATGTTGGTTGAAATATTGTCAACCACATGCTTATGCTGTATACTGAATACCCCCAAAAGCAAGAAATACAGAGGTTTCTGGCTGTCAGTGGTATTCTTGCTTAAACGCTGACGGAAAACAAAATATATAACACTTACCTTGGTTCTCAGGTGTGTCTTGCGAGGAACATTTTAAGTTTAAAAGTGCCGCGCAAAACACGCCCTCACTTAAACGAACAATCACGCAATCATGAAATAAATATATTATACCCATTAACTTCCCAACACTTAGAACTCAAACCATTTGAGCCAGTTGCGTCAATTGGCTTGAAGTACCAGTGTACAGCGTTTAGGCATGTGGAATCTGAATGGACCCAGGCTGGCTCGCCTCAGTAGCAGAAACAATTCTGTTCATGATTTGAGCCATTAGCTAGCGGAAAAGTCGTGGAAAAGTCGCGAAAAAGCCGCGAAAAACGCCAGGCTAAGCAGCGGCAGCAGAGATGATTCAAATCGATGTAAAAACTTAATGACTTGAAAAGGTCGAAATCCGAAACGCAAATCACGATAAGCGGAAAAAACAAGACTAACCATGATATCGAAATCACTGAAGACCATCTACACCAACACCCTAAACTAAGAAAAGTAGTCGCATCAAAATGGTCGAGGAAGAGGAGCAAATGTCGAACATCCAGAGCTGAAGAAAAAAAGATCCGCAAAAAACGTGGCCGTTGAAGATAGCCCTCAAAGATCGAATGTGTGCTGTTTGAAGTAAGACGCCACAAACCGGAATGCAAAATGCAAGCTGGGTTCCATTCAGCGCGAAATTAATTACCGCCCTTAACTAACCCATGCCCAATCATGAATGAAAAATTCAATGTGAAAAGGGTACGATACCAAGGACCATAAAAGGCCTTTCGACGGAAGTTGGCGCTTGGAATTTTGTCCTGTGGTTCACTGATGTATGTTCGAAGAGAAGTTGCACCAGAGTGTGTAAGCCATGACGGGATGGTTGCTTGTAGAGAGAAATAGTGCCGTTTACCTGAAAAGAATAAAAACAAAATTTATTCAATTACCCTGGATGCCAGAAGTTCTGCTTATCGAGCGGAAGAAAATAAAGCGTGAAATAACTTGTTCAGTTGAGGATTTGAAAACGAGAACTGATTTGACCAGATGAATTTTGTATTTGTGTGCATAAACATCATGAAGGAGCTAAATGCGCGGGAAAACGTACGCTAACATGTTTGTCGTGCTGGGTGAAAACTCTTCATCAAATATGAAATCTTTCTGTTAAAAATAGTGAGCTAAAGAATTACTCAGAAAGTATTCTTTTCAGGTAAAAGTTTAAAATTATGGTTTAATTTGAACCGGAATATTATGCTTCTTCCTCTACCAAAACTTTGAAAGCCTGTCAAACGCTGTCAGCCGCTGCTTCGTGAAAAATTAAACATGAAGTTCAAACTAAACAATAACCGTTTAATATCTGGTAAAAAACGAAAATTGTAGAAACATGTGCCTCCCTTATGTAATTGAATTATTTTTTGAACATTTACCTTTCGCGTTGAAGGCCAAATTTGTCGTAGTCGGGAATTTTTCAGTCCAAGGTGCGAGGGGCCACGCGAAAAGTTGCTGTTGTCTTCGCCGAGGAACATTCTGTGCTGTTTTGTCAACTTTCAACGTCTTAACGTAGCCTCAGGGATTGCCACCGATTGTAATGTCCTTCCTGGTAATGTGAATACCTGAAATGTTTAGATAAGACTCATTTTAAGACAAATAAATTAACTTAAAAGCAATGACACTTGAGAAGCGCCCGAGACGTGCCGCCACAGCTGTTGAACAATTTCTTACCGTGCATCAACAGACAATGCTTCTTAATTAAGCTCTTGTTGTTTTGCGTAGCATACTACTTATTTAGAGTCCTCGTTTGAACGGTTTGTAAATTTGTTTAAATTTAGAGACGAAAACACAACCTGCTTACTCGCCGTTTGTCCAGTAGAGGTGTGAAAAAGCATGTAAAATATGCTCAAAAAGAGCGCGAATTTTGCAACCTGCCACATCTCATTCCTCCTCCTGATTGGCCAGGGAGAAATGGAGTACTCCGATTGGTTACTTAATGACAGCTGTGGTCCATCAAAAACACGTGGGATCAATTCAAAGTCCCTCCCGCAACAGCCTGTATAATCCCGAGGGTTTCCGTGTCAAAGAGAGTTCACCGCAACTGCTCTTTTTAATTCCGTACCCAGTCAAAGAAATTAACATTTTCCTGCTTTCTTTTCACAAAACTTAACAGCCCCGCTTATTGCCGCGGCTCATCTGTGTTTTTTAATGCGCTGTTCGGCTTATGCCACTTATCAGAGCATCTTGCCTTGATTACCCGGTGTGGTACAAAAAATGAAAGAACAGTAGTATGGGGTAAACAATATTCTGCATTGTGGGTCATTGTGGTAATATTTGTCTCATAAAAATAATAACGGCTGACAGACTTTGTAATCCATCATTTTCCTTGAAGAATGTTTTCATTTCCACCTCTCATTTTTCACCCATTAAAAGAACGAACCACCATGTGAGTTTTTTTCTATGGTAATTTCTTATTATTCAGTGGTATAGAGAAAGTCAACATCTGACCAATTCCAATTTCTTGTATATACAAGTGTCCAAATGCAAACTATACCACTCTCAAGGTTAATAAAAAACTGCGAGCGGGACTTAGTGGCATATTTTCCATAATAACATCGACTTCATCAATGCCCATGTTTAATGCTGTCTGTGAAAAGTCACACCCTGTACATGCTTGTATAATATGATTTTGTTACTACTGAACGTAAAATTCACAGATTCATGCTGCTGAGTAAAACATAAGGGACTATGACAATAAAAAAATGGAAAAGTAACTCCATGGCTCAAAGAAATACAAACCCTCAGATACATATTAACCCTTTAACTCCCAGTAGTGCCACTTACAGATTTTACTCTGTCTAACGCCAGACGATTTTACTCGTCACTGGGGCACCACTTGGGGCTGAAAGGGTTAACCACCTCTCCGTCTGATCAGAAACTATGTCTCCATTAACCCTTTCACTCCCAGTAGTGCCACTTACAGATTTTACTCTGTCTAACGCCAGACGATTTTACTCGTCACTGGGGCACCCCTTGGGGCTGAAAGGGTTAAGCATTCAACTCAGTAACTCTTTCATTCACTACAAGTGACACTAAAACTTGTCTGTTTCGTCATTTTGACACAACTTTTGTTCTTTTGAGATTGGCTTTCTTACCTGATAAACACATAAATAGAAGGATTAATTTAGGGGAAAAAACAAAACAACAACAAAAACCATGCACACAATGATACTCAATGAGTGCACAGATGTGCAGTCAAAGGCTGTCACATGTCATAGTTGTTTAACAGTTTCCTACCATGCATCACCAAAAATTGTCTCTTAATTAAGGCTGTATGCAAACAGGTGCGAAACTCCCAACATTGTTGGCTGAGGAATGTTGGACAGATGTTGGATGTGTTGTCAGTGGTGCGCAAATGCAAGCAACAACTCCAGACAATGTGGGGAATTCCATTTAAATTACAACAATGTGTAGTATGATGCAAAGTTGACATGTTGCATGCAGTTTATTCATTTTGCATGGCACACAACTAAAAATGAACACACTGCTCCCTGTATGTACATTAGAGCGGTTATGAACATAACTTTGAACACAACATTCCACTGGTGTTTTCCACTTGCTTATTAAAACACAAACAGTTTTGTGTTGACTCTCACTTTGAAAACAAGAAAAAATAAAAAAGTAGGCTTGAGTTGAGGGTTCACTGCTTTAACAAAAAATCATATTTCATTTTGTGCGAGTCAGGTGTTCCTTTTTCCTCTTTGATGCTGGTAGCCTCAACCATTTTCTTCTTCTCTTTTTTGGTGTATAATCTGCAGATAAAAGAAAAACACAAAAAAGCAATCAGACTGGAGACGGAACAATAAGTTAAGCCAATAAAAACTATGATAATGGTGTCTTCCAACCAGGGGAAACTGATAATAATTAAAGTTACCAAACACACTAGCACAATCAAATGACTTTGCACCAAAGCACAGTGAACTATGTTTCTTTAAACTCATCACCAACAGATGAGCTTGGGAACTGGTGCCTTACAGGTCGGCAGGGAGCCTGAGCACTTCAGGCACAGCAAGGAGGTATCCAAGGCAACCCTGCGAGCGGGAACCACCCCTGCATGCAACTGCCGCCAGGCACCATCACACTGAAAGGAGATTCAGTGGAAAAAATACTTACCTTACCCTATACTTACCAAAGCCTATGAATCATGAGGGCGGGAGGGCTGGGAGCAAGAATCCGCAACGATTCACAGAAAAGCTAAAATATCAGCAGCCAAAAAAATCTGCAAAGCTCGGCTCAAATGATCCGCAAAGATCAGCAAAACACGAGGCGCTCTGCAAGCTGCAAGGGGTCACCCCGCAGATCACGTACGCAAATGAGGGTGACCGCTGACTGCGTTGGTTCGAGATTAACCTTGCCTAAATTACATTTAGCCACATTGAAAATCCTTGTAAGTACAGTCAAGACTAATTTTTGCAGCCTACACTGTGCCACGTTGAATACTTGCCAAATTTAGACAAGATTATAGTTGTTTAACTGGTTACCTAGCATGTGAATGGAAGTGATCTTAATTGGATACCAACCTCTTAATTATCTTTTAAAATAACATGATTTACTTTTAAGAAAGCAGCGAGCTCTCTGTCAAAACAAGGTCACTCGCAGATTTGCTGGCAACCATAGCCACATCACAGGGCACACAACTATAAAATGGCCTAATAAGTCAGCACTCCTTGAGCACTTAAGGTCATTAATTTACATGTCTAATAGTTTGTGCAGCTATTACTCTGATCAAATGCAATTCTTCCAGTTTTGCAAGGCTTGAACTACACGTAACAGCTGGTATGTATTTTAATCAACCTAGTTTTATCCAAAACCATGTTGTGAAAGCACTGATGAAATACTTCAAAATGTTATCTTACCACAGTAAAATGTCTCTGGATGTATATTTCTTCTGGGCTCATTTAGTAAAACAGCACCCCCTTTGGAGATTGCACTGGCAAATGCTTTAACCTGTAAATTAGGCAATTAATGTCATAACTAAGTTATATGCTATTGCAAGAATACTTTTGTAATTCAGGTATTAGGTGTTTTGGTGAAAAATACTCAAAATTCTCCTTCAGTGCCACAAGTGCTTTTCTAGTCTCTCATGCAGCTGTTCTGTATTGTTTCGCACTATGGGAGTAGCACTGCATGATGGAACAAAGAACAACTGCGTACAATTTACGTTTTCTACGCAGAAAGCTAATTTCTATTGATTTCTGGCAGTTATTTACCAAAGTTGTCGTCTCCTTTTTTGCTTGTGTTTACACTGATAAAATTATCATCTATTGTCGAGCTGTAATGAACTCACTCGTAGTTTTCTTCTATCTCCATACTGCGGTTCCCAGTAAACTCTTGTAATTCCTGCCTCTAGACATCTTTGTGCTAATACCCTCCCAAGATTTCTTGCAGCACTAATGTCTGTAGTTTTGTAGAGGTGTCTTGTGATTTCAAACTCTGTTGTGGACGCTGAGGCTAGGACCACTCCACTATTGTGCACAACTTCAGCTCTTGAGTGTCGGCTTGAGATAATAAACTTTAACCTACACAAGAAAAAAACATCAGAGGAAATCTGATAGAACAAATGTCCCCGTGATAAATTCCCCAATTTGACAAATAATCTACTGTGTTCATCTCTTGATGAAAGGTACATGCAGAAACCCGGAAATCCCCTTGGTCTGAGGTGGGTTT
Source organism: Astreopora myriophthalma (assembly GCA_014634185.1). NCBI lineage: Eukaryota > Metazoa > Cnidaria > Anthozoa > Scleractinia > Acroporidae > Astreopora > Astreopora myriophthalma. Next base: position 1,383,370 of record BLFK01000490.1, read on the forward strand.
GCACAACTATGATTTGCTTAACTTCCTTTCGCCTCTTCGTCGGAAGGAATACTTACTTGTTGTAGAAGTCTTTCCTGTATTTTTGTGTAGCATAACCCCTTGGTTTATTGTATCCAAAGTATTCAGGATTTCGAGGATTTCGGTTCTCAAAGTCACTTAAAATTGGAATTTTAGTACTTCTTTGATCACTTTCTATAGTATTCACGTCAGTTTTCACCCGTGCCGTTGGAGTAGGAAGGTTACACCTTGCAAGTATAGATATTGGTCTTAAAATAGCACACAGATCGACCTTCGAATGTAGTGTAAGAGTTTCTCCAAATGAGGAAAAACACTGTGTTATTCTCCCAATACTTCCGGAGGCCATCTTGGTAAATAAAGAACGCATGCTCTGAAACCTATATTACATAGTGCCCCAAGTGAACGTAAAGTGTACCGCTGATTCAAATAAACAATCAACGAGCACGTGGGAATCTGTGGAAATTGAAAAGTATCAAAATGAGGTAACTGATTTATTTATTGTCCATTTATTGTTAATAATGAGTGTTAGTAATTATTCTGTAATAGCAGGTTGCCTCGGATTGTCATGCGGAGATATGCAGATGAAAATATCCCAATGATATAAAAGATGCAAGACCTCGTCTTTTAGCCCTTTTAATTCCTGTCTGTTTTTTTTTGTCACATTAAAATGGTGAAACAAATAAAGCACGATTTAAGGTTCTACTTTAACTATGTTAGAGATTGGCGAAGAAAATCTAAGAAGTCTGTCGCATATTTAGATGCCTAACTAAAGTAATAAAACTTGACTAACCCCAACGTTGACTGAATTTTTCCTGTTTTTATTCCGTTTTTCGGCCCCTTGACCGTTTCCGACCCTTTTGTGCATAGGATCCCTTTTACATGTGCCTCCTACAAATATGATTTAAACCACTGAGCACCTTAAGTTATTCTCTACTAGTGATGGAGGGCGTATCCTTGCACAATTCAAGAGTGAGGTGGGAGAACTCATAGGAACACCATTTGATCTTCCTCTTGACATCACACCTGATAAACTGGAACTAGTCTGCAATGCAGTGCTTCAAAAGGTATAATATGTTTTACTTGCCTGGGCTGAGTTACCTGCTGGTACCGCTTGTTTCTTATTTTTGTTGTACCATGGATTTTCTCTGGCTCTCACAGTGTCCTAACTGAAAAACAACCCACTGCTAGTTCCTGGTCATAAGGTTGATAGTCATATTGATGATAGGTACAAAATGCAGGTCACAGGTCACAGATCTACATTTTACAGGTTTATCTAAAACCTGGAATCCAGAATCCGGAATAACACTGGAATTAGGCCTAAAAACTTTTGTTTAGGCCGAATTCCAGTGTTATTCCGGATTCCAGGTTTTAGGTAAACCCATATTTTACCAATACTGAAACAATCCTAAACCTCTTTAAAGCTAAGTTTTAATGAAGGCTTAGCGAATGGCAATGGTTGGGGTTGCTTCAGTATTGGTAAAACAATGACCTTTTGACCTGTGATCTGTGTTCTGCACCTGCCAATCATACTAATGATACGGGTGAGGTAGATGGTCATGTTTGTCATTGCCCCAGTATGCACGTAAATTTTGGAATGGCAGGTAGTCGTAGGCTTAACTGTACAGAATTGGTGGTTGGAAATAAAAGTCCTGAAAGAAGATATCTTGGTCAATTGATGTGATTCTTTTGTTTTGTTTTTATTCTAAAGGATGATAGTGTACCATACTCATTTTTTGTCAATGAGACAGAAATCACTGGAAACCTCAAGGAAACACTTGAATCACAAACACTGGAGACTGAGAAAGTGGTAGAGATAGTATACCAACCCCAGGCTGTGTTTAAAGTCAGAGCAGTCACTAGGTGTACCAGCACAATTCCAGGTATGGCACAAGTTGGTGCAATGACCAGTGTGTTTTACGATTGATATATGTCAATTTTTTTATTAAAAGGCTGCATATCTCTGTGTCACAGGTCATTCTGAAGCAGTTATTTCTGTATCATTCAGTCCCAATGGCAGGTAAATATTAATGTCAAGTGAAAATCATGTTTCAGTTAAACTCATCTATTTGCCTACTCAATGTAGGTATCTAATATTGAGATAATTCCCCTTTTCTCCTTCCTCATAATTTAACTGTGTGCTACATTAAGAAAATGAAAATAGGTAAAATGAATACATTTAATTAACCTGGCTGGGTGTCATGATTGGAAAGGCATTTGTCACAACTGAGGCAATTGCTATAGTAAAGGTGGAGCATGTGCATTGCCAGCTATCATTAAATGCCTTGATGTAGTTTTATTGTCCAAGTGAGCATCGCCCTGAGAAGGACTGTTGTTGATGTCTGACATTTCAATAACTTGAGTGGAAGTCGTCTTCAGAGTCAAGTGATCTGCCTTGACTCTGAAGATTGTCTCTTGCTGTCACATGAATCTGAAGATGACTTCTGTCACTTCACTCTGAAGATGACTTCTGCTCCGGTTGTTGAAACATCAATCACCAAGAACAGTCCTTCTTACAACTACACTCACCTGGGTTCAAACCATCACTTGTGGGTTCAAATCATTTAAATATGTTTTCTCGTGATGGATGATGTGTCAAACATTTAGATATCTAGCAAGTGGTTCAGGTGACACCACGGTACGATTCTGGGATGTCAACACAGAAACACCTCACCTTACTTGTAAAGGTAAGAATGAAGCTGTTGTTAAGTTGTAATTCAGAATGAAATGCTGGTTAAAATGATTTCCAGTTTCATTTTGAACCTCAATATTAACATTATTAAAATTTTATTATTGTCCTGAAGCTCAGTTAACAACCTTAATGATTTTGTCTGTTCATTAACTGACTGTCATTAATTTCATCCATCATTTCTGCTTTATTGTTAAAGCAGAAATTCAGGGCTGACATTCAGGCTAAACTTACTTTTTGAGGGAGAATCGAACAATTTGACCTGTCATAATTGCTCTGAATACTGCACAAGCATCTCATAACCATCCAGTTAAAACTGTTGTTCTGTAGTAAGAAAATACACAGCCCAATCACATTAAACACTAATATTATTATTTATTTTTTAAGGACATAGTCACTGGATCTTACACATAGCTTGGTCCCCAGATGGAAAAAAGTTAGCTTCAGGATGTAAAAATGGCGAGGTTAGAATGTTACTGTCATCTCATGGTAGAGTATTGGAAGTATATTTTATTGAGGTCTTACCTTGTCTTTAAGGAATTTGCCATCCAACCCGGTCTTCACTGCAATCATTTTTAGTTGGGATGAGTTTGTTGTGTCTTCTCTGCTCTGTGAGGTTTTTCTCTGGTCACTCGGCTTTTTCCCTCTCCTTAAGCAGCATCACTTCCAAATTACAATTCAGTGCAGATAAATAAATCTGCATAAAGTGCTAGTTAGCTCTGTCACCCTCCCTAAAGTTATTTATTTATTTATTTATTTGCATGATGTTTGTTATCTAGATTAGAATATGGGATCCTGCAACTGGAAAACAATTAGGAAGAACATTAAAGGGACATTTACAGTGGATTACTTGGCTTAGCTGGCAGCCACTTCACAGGTAACATTTCCAGCCGATGTGAAAATTAGACTTGCTTCAAAAACTCATTAATAATTCATGAAGAAAATACAAAGAAAATTAATTTTTAATGAGTGTCTTTATATCTGATAAAACATGGCTAAATTTTTACCTCCAGTTTTTCCTGGGAAAATAATTAGAAAACCCAAGGATTATTAAAAATGAATAGATCTGCAACAGAAGTTTTTGAAGCTGTTCAAAAAACTCGCAGCAGTGTTTTATCGGGTCTAAAAACACTCGGCTACGCCTCGTGTTTTATACCCGATAAAACACTGCTGCTTGTTTTTTAAACATTACTTCAAACATGTGACACCTCTGCCATGTAAAATGGAATTAAAGTGAGTTGACTAATGCAAATGCCTGGTCTTAAACTTGTCCTGGATGTAACACTGGTTGTATAATTTACACCTGCATATTAAATTATACTTTGCTGAAGTATTGGTATGGGCATAATATTGTGATTGTATGTGTTGTAGTTTAAAGTGAAATTTAGCTTAACCTGAAGGTGATTTTCAGATACAGTGCCATGATTGCTATTAAAAAAAATTAATAATAATAATAATAATAATAATAATAATAATAATAAAGTTAAATGTGAGCTTCACTCATGTCAACAGTGATTTGCTTACATTTTTGAAAAATTTTCTTTTCTTTTTAATTATTATTTTTTCCATGTCAGTAATCCAGAATGCAGGTTTCTTGCCAGCTCATCAAAGGTTAGTGCCAACAATATAATATCATTTAGTAATTAAACCATTCTTGCTTGATTCTTACTTTCCAGATGGTGTCTTTGTTTTTTGATTTTTTTTCCACTGACTTTCCTTGCAGGATACAACAATCAAAATATGGGATGTTGTCCTTGGTCAGTTATTTCGTACACTGTCAAGCCATACTAAGTCGGTAACATGTATCAGATGGGGAGGAGAAGGGCTTATTTACTCAGCATCACAGGACAGGACAATCAAGGTCTGGAGAGTGGATGATGTGAGTAAAACAGCGTTGTTATCTTACTTTACTTCCTGAGTACCAGCCCACTTTCCAGAGAACTAATGCACACTTGAGATGGGTACTTAGAAGAGTTATGTATTGCCATGCCAGCCTTATTTTCCCCCTTTTTTTTGAAAATAAATAAAATAAAACTGCTCTGATCCTTGCCCCTTATGGGACTGTCCTCCAGGCAAAGTACTTACAGCCCTTCTAGCAACACTGTTGGCCACCACTGACTGTAACAACAATACCCAGTGTTAACAATGTTTTCTTTTCTATTTTTCTTAGGGAGTACTTTGTAGAACCTTGCAGGGTCATGCTCACTGGGTATGTCACAGCTCTCATGCATGTGTGAACTCTTTACCAGACAAATTACCATATACAGCACACACTTGTTAAGGAGTTGAAGGATGCTATTTGACAGTTATTGCTTTAACAATTGATGTAATGATGCAATAATTTATGCCATATTTAAAGGTGCTCTGTCATGGAATTTTTGCTGCCCAAAACACAGAAATCCTTCTTTATGACTTTTACTTGTGCTCAGGTGCGAAAATTTGAAAACCTTAGGCTGGATTTTTCAAAATGCAATCCTTTTCCATCCTTGCCATCCATAACAACAGAGGACAATAAATTGTCTCAGTGCAGTAACATGATATGGTCTTCAATAAACAAACTGCATTATTGTTTTGGGTTTTCACTGATTTAAAGACATCTTTTAGCATTGTACAGTGAGGCCAAGATAGCATGACAGAGCCTCTTTAATTAGTGATTTTAGTTAGCTTGTACTGTATTTAGCATGTACTGCAAGGGTCTAACCAGCCTCTTTAACCAGAGTGTAAATAGTTAGCTCAGTTTATCTGGGAACCAAATCAGGGAACTTGAGACTTTTCATATCTTTATCCAAAGTGAGAAAATTGTTAAATTTGTACCTCAGGTGAATCATCTTGCACTTAACACAGACTATGTATTGAGGACTGGAGCCTTTGATCCATCACAAGGTGACAAAGATGAATTTATCTCACATGTTGATGCACTGAAAGACAAGGCATTGCAAAGATATACACAAGCAAAGGTACGGTGATTCACTTAAACCTCACTGGACAGAAATAATGAGTGAAAATGCTGTAAATTAGAACTACGCAAAGGTTTTTTTGGGGGGGAGCTGTGCCCAACTCCTGTGGTCTGGGAAGTAACGACTTACTCAGCCTTAAAATGGATCTAGTACAGGGCCTCCATAATAATAATAAATAATAATAATAATAATGATAATGATAAGTAATGGTAATAGGACTGAGTGGAGTACAATTCAGGGAGTAATAGGGCAAGTAATTTCCAAATTGGTCAAGCATGGAGAGCAAGGCCGATTTGAAATTAACGGCATGATTACTCCCTGAATTGTACAATGCAAAGTCCTATTAGCAATTAATCGTAACTATAACAAAATTCGAGAATATGACAGTGTTATTAACGATTTGATACTTTAATTTGTTCAGCTTTTTAGTCATTTAGACCTGAGGGGCGAAAAAAAAGAACCAGCATGGGGTTGATGACATGTACTGTCCAATTACTCAGGCATGACGTGTACAACTGTCCAATTACAAGGTGTACAATTACAAACTGTCCAATTAATGCTGAAATCAGGGCTGCTGGTAACCAATCAGATTCAAGAATTTTGTCATAGTTATGATTATAATAACAATATTGGAATTGGCAGTGGCAATGTCCATAAGCTCCACAGAGTGGCTATTCATCCACTGAATCCAGAGTGAATTTGAATTCGAAAATGTTGGTTTATGAGGCAAGAGGAAAACCAGAGTACCTGGAGAAAAACCTGTCAGTTCAGAGCACAGAACCAACAACGATCTCAATCCAAATATGACACCGAGTCGATCCAGGAATTGCACACATGCCACATTGTTGGGAGGCGTCTGCTTTCATCACTGTGCCAGTTGTCCATTTTGTCTTTACAAGCATGATTTATATTTAGGGAGGAAGAAGAGAAAGATTGGTGTCAGGTTCAGATGATTTTACTCTTTTTCTGTGGGATCCAGAGGAAAGCAAAAAACCATTAGCCCGAATGACAGGTCAGATTCGTTCCCCCAATACTTAGATTTTGTCTGATTGGCCTTATTTTGGAACACAAAGAGTTTTAAACAAAGCTTCATGATACACATTTGTGTGAGGTGATGTGCATTTGCAACGCTCTAGCTGGTAAGGCAGACAATAGAAACAAGAATGGATAAGTAGAATGCAGAATGTGCAGGGGGGTAAGGAAGAGCCAGTCAAAAAAGAAGGAAGTGATCATTCATTGTTTCTCTTCTTTTCTTTTTAATTGATTAAATGATGTATTTAGGTCACCAGGCTTTGATAAACCAAGTCAGCTTTTCTCCCGATGGTCGTCTGATAGCAAGTGCAGCATTTGATAAATCAGTTAAAATATGGAATGGTGACACTGGAAAGTAAGAAGCAGATTTTTTTCCTCCACATTTCAATACTAAGGGTGAATTCCCGTATGGTGTGAAAGAAACAAAATTAAAATGCAAAGGGAAAAGGTGCAGATGCTGAATTTGGGACACAGGTCTGAATTCTTTTAAACTAGGACTGGTTAGAGAAAAAACTGGTTTCTGTACCCGAGACGAGGGTGTGTAAAAGGTGGACCTGGGGCTTGAAAGCTGAAATTTATAAAGGGGTGCATGCTGGAGCTTCTTGAAATAAATATATTTCTTATCTTAAGAAATGTGGAGAAGGTGGGCAGTGGGCAATACAGCAGGTCTTGGTTGTTCATAGGGTAGATAACGCCATCCACTGGATAAATGACTATCCAGGAGATGGATGCTGACAAAACCAATTAAGTTATCCAGTCGATAGGGCCATCCACCCTTCGAACAACTGGGACCAGATGAATAAGTGAATGAAGTGTCTTGCCCTATGATGAGGTAAATAGTGCAGATGTGTCCAGGATTGCATGATAATAAGATGGAGGATCCTTATGATCAGTGTCACAAAGTGTCCCATAACCCTGCTCCTCAAGTAGAAGACTTGAACAGTCAGCATAGCCCCAACCAAAGTGAACCCAACTCTGACCCTAGCCCTATTTTTGTAATGTTGTGTCCCAACATAAAGTGAATTTATTGTTACCCAGGTACATCACTTCACTTCGAGGACATGTGAATTCTGTTTATCAGGTAAAACAATTGAATTTTGAAGAACCCTCTCACTCCAAAATCTTGTGAGCCTCAGTGCATTTGCCATTATCAGAAGCATATCACCTAGTCAAGGTGATATGCTTCTGCCATTATACACTAATAACTTGTTCCTTTTCACAAGATTGCCTGGTCTGCAGACAGCCGTCTTATTTGCAGTGGCAGTGCCGACAGTACTCTAAAAGTAAGTGCCCAGCCCAAACTTCCAGCTGTGCAGTTTAACCATGCAGATTTGTGTACCATCATGCAAGTGACAATGAACCATTCTTGAGTTCTGGAATGGAGCAAGACTCTTCTTTTGGAACAAGAGGATTTTCTGCGGTAGACCATGCGGAAGGACTGTTGTGAACTTTCACTTTTTTCTGACAGGTTTGGGATATGAAGACCAAGAAGATTATGGAAGATCTTCCAGGTCATGCTGATGAGGTACATTCGAGTGCATTCTTTCTAGTGTCATTCCTTCATACAGGACACAGTGGTCCATCTTAAAGGGGAGGGGAGAGGCAGCTCAGAATCACAATGTCTGGCATTAAACAGCAACAAAAAAATAATATTCCCAACATTAATGACTGGCTAATGATGAAAAAAGATTTCAAGGTCAAGTGGAAACAATACTCTAATTTCTTCCATATCTCAGTCATCTCACACCCTGCAAACTCTGCATTTCCTGCCTGTTAATTCCCTCTTAGATTATGATTGTATTGACAGTTGTGTACCTTCACAGGTATACAGTGTTGATTGGTGTCCAGATGGCACTAGGGTTGCTAGTGGAGGGAAAGACAAAGTTCTTAAAATGTAAGTTTTCCTTTATTTGTGAACAATGCTTTTCTTGGATGAAAGAGTTGGTTTATGGCCCCTGACAGCAAAAGCAGTACTGCAAAGCAGCTGTGTAAAATATCTAGGTATCAACTCACCAGGTATCTTCTATCTCTGGTCTTTCCATTACAGATGGAGGTCATAAGAGCATGATGAAGAATGCAATAACAATGAAGATAAACATTTCACAGTGTTTTGTACACAGTTGCAGTGTAAATAATGTCTTGACTCAAAACAGTTGACAATAAAATAACCTTTATTAACACTGATTAACCCACTCTATTAATACCAACAGTTTTCATTTCATATTTAGTGACTTACAAGTATTACCTCAAGCTTTACAGCAAAACAGAACAGCCAACAAGCTAAATGGCAGTCAAATGTTGTCCCAAAAAGGTTTAGTTACAGTGGGCTGTTCTTATGCACAGACAGTTGGCAACAACTGATCTCAGGCATATTCCTATAGCTATAGAGTGTTACACTAAACCATTCATTTCACCAAGCCTCATAGTCTATAAGACATTACACAATAACTGGACGGTAGGGGTGGTAGGATGGGTGCCAAGCAGCTGAACAGATCAAAGCAAAACCAAGGGAGAAAAAGTGCTAGTCATAAACTTGCACAAATTTGCAATGGCTATCAACACTGTGTTGATAAATCAGTTTGTGCACGAACTAGTCTTATGGTTTACAACACTTACACTGCTGTAACCCAAGGTTTTCTTTGAGGTTAAAGCTCAAAACAAGGCTAAGAATTAGGCCAGATTAAAAAACAACAACAAAAACACCAAACCCAGTACAACTTGGCATCTTAGTGCCATTGATAGGGCACATGAAAAAATGTCCCTACATGCGTTTTTAAAGGAAACAAACAGTACAATCCATGATACAATCAACACTGCCAATTTTGCTTAGTTTGGACATCTTGTATATAGTTAACCTTTTACCCATGAACCTATGACAACAGTGAAAACAATGACCTTATTGTGATGAAGTCATCTTGTAAAGGAGCAATGCTACAATCAAACCTTTTTACAGAACCTTGATACAATGGAAAATGGTGAGAGAAACGTCAGTAGAACCAGTCTACTGCTGTATGTACATAAGCTACAAAAACTTCTTTGAATGCAACTTAATCTCTCATCAACTTTCCAATAATTTCTTTCATTTTGATGACAACTTGTGCTTTCCAAGATTTATGCTTATGCACCACCAAAACTTTAAAACCGCAAGAGAATGGTAACAATGCAGTGATGTGATGTGGGATTCAATGCCATAACCATTCTATCTTGGGATAGTTACACATAAGATGCCATCAATATTGATTTGCATGTACGCAATTTCTTTCTTCTTTGTGGGACAGCTCCCATTACACTACAGCTTAGTCCCCAAACTGGCCTCGATGTCCTTTCCAGAGACTGGGTACTGCCACATTGGTACTCTCTATTCACATCATCTGCAGTCCTTGAGTGCTTCACTTGGGAGTAAGAGGGTGTTCCATTTTTCTTCTCTCACTGCTAAGTGGATTGATTTTTTTTTTCTCTCTTAACATGAGTGCGTGTTCTTTATTTACAAAACAGGTGTATATATTAAAACAACTTTAACTCAACTATTTTGATTTCTGAGGAAAAAAGAAAAGAAAAAGCACAGTCGTTAGAATAATGCTCACTAAGATGCCAAGGTTACATTCACAAGAAATGGGGCTTTTGTAAAGACTCAAGCAAAGCTGGCAACTGACCTAACAAGTCAGAAGGCAGACCTCAGAGAGCCACTAGTTACTATCTATCTCAGACATCCGTAGACATGGGCTTTTTTCCAGCCCACTTCACGGATTGTTGGTTTCAGTCTGTGCTTAAAAAATTCTGGTCACGTGATAACATTTTTTTTGCTGCTCTGTGGTTTCCAAACTACTGATCACCGGATGCCCATTTTGTTGTTCCCACAACTGCTAAATAAATGTGGAAACATTCAATTAGTTGAAATTCAAAATTGGGAATTTTTGAATTCAAAAATTCAATTTTGAATTCAAAATTCAAAATTTTGAATTTCAAACAATTCAATCTGTGAACCGAATTTCAAAATTCAATTTCAAAATTCAAAGTTCAATTGGGAACAGTTGAACACTCCTAAATGTGGACTAGCTCCCAAAAAAAAATGTATGGTCTACACCGTTTTGCAAAATTGTGTTTATAATGCCCCTTCTAATGTCCTCCCATCAATAGTTTCACAGCTTAATCTGTGATTTTTTTTTTTGGGGGGGGGGGGGGGG
>BLFK01000490.1:1395982-1406043 GCA_014634185.1 Astreopora myriophthalma
ACTGCATATCCTGGAGAGTGGGGGATATGAAATGCCCAGTTCACCTCCAGATGTTGGGAAAACGATTGATTCACTTCACGACTAAAAGGTGCCACTTACCAACTTTCCAACTTTAGAAGAACGTTCAACAGTTTTTCTTTAGAGGTGCTTTGAAAGCAAGCCACCACCAATTAAAAGACAACTGTTTTCATCTGACAATGGAAAATTCAAAGAGTGTGTGTGTGTGTGTGGGGGGGAGGGGGGGGTTACTACATGAAGTTCCCTTTGTCGTGGAGGCAGGGATATTTTCTGTAAGCACACATTGGAACAGAAATTTGTCGTCTTATAAACAATTTTGGAAATAACAAATGCCAAGACGTGATGTAATGTAGTACCTTTTATGTAACTGGCCATCACAGAATGATCTAGCAAAAACCTTACCTGAGCTTGCCACTTTTGAGATGTCTTTATTCAAGACTTGAGCCATGAAACCCAGAGTGGAGAAGATGACAAAGCCAGCAAAAATACTTGTTCCACAGTTGATGAGTGAAATCATCATGGCATCTCTAAAGACAACAAAACAAAGCAATTTAAATTCAAACATTGTAATAACACTTCTTTCAGAATTATTTCAGAATATTGGCAATGGCAGATTTATGATGCAGTCGAAGCTCTCTTAAAGGACACTCTCGTAAGCGGACAGCTCTACTTACGGCCGCCTTGTTTGAAACCCCGTTTTAACTCCCATACAAACTCTGTATTTTTACATTCTCGTAAGCGGACATTCCCGTAAGCGGCCGCGGACACTTTCAGGGATTACGACTTAGACTTTTTCTTTGTTTTTAAGCTCCCGTAAGTGGACACCCGAAACAAAATCAACAACCTCTGTACAGTATCTTGTTTTTATCAATCAACCATTTTACATTGCTGTTCGTCACAATGATTTTACAGTAATTACAGTACCATACTTCAATGTTTGTTTTGTCATCATCCACATCCGGTTACATTTAGAAGCATATGCGCTTGTGACTGGAATTACAACATTGTCAGCACATTGTAGCCAAGGCACTCCAGTTTCGATTTTAGCCAAGGCAGAGACATTTTAGTGTCACCATAAAAAATACACTGGCAAGGAATTTCTAAGCCGTATCCGGCTCCTCTGTTTACTCGCTTTCCCCTTAAAACAAAATTGTCATTTAATACCGCGGTATTTTTTCGTATACCGATATTTATTGTTAGCTGGGCAACCCCTGTAAGCGGCCATCTATCCCCTACACCTCCCGTGGCCGCTTACGGGAACCATTCTCGTAAGCGGCCAGCTCCAGTTACAGACATTTTTATCCCGTCCCGAGGGTGTCCGCTTAGGAGAGCTTCGACTGTAATTGATGTTTAAAAAAACAGGGCACTTTTTGTGGGCTGCACACTTGGTTGGGAAACATGTACATGTACCCCTGGTCTTAAGAGGTTTCTTTTCAGAGAAGCTTTAATTTATAAATGTATCAGTTTGGAACATACACTGTAATCATGTTCACAATCACATTTACTGTACCCCCCCCCCCAACTTCCCCAGGGGCGGGTTTCTTTGTTCCCCTATTGTTAATCGTCTTTTAAAAAAAGGTGAAAATTTCAAAATGGCTACTGGATCTACTGACAGTGAATTTTCATAGAATCTGAGATCAATGGGCTTCTCAGGATGGATGTGAAAAACCTGGATAAATGAAAAGAAATAAACTTACTCACTTGAACACATTGTTGTGGAACTTGTTGTAACTTCCCATGGCCACAAGAGACCCAAAGCCGATTCCAAGTGAGTAGAATATCTGAGTGGCAGCTGCAACCCACACCTTACAAACAAAAAATAGGCTCGCTGATATGTGTTAAACTAAAATGTTTTTTTAATGTGCAGCCATCCCTCAACGAGTTCAAGTTGAGAGCATTTTGTGTGGTTTTGAAAGCCCTAAAATGAACACACATTCACAGAAGAAACTGGAGTCATGGACATATAATAATTATTGCAGTCTTTGCCAACTAGCTTGCATGAGAAAATCGCAAACTGTTCCTGCAAAATGAAGGAAGCAACACTGGAGTGTAAAAAGGAAATGATGTTTTGCCTGATGTATACTGACATGCCTTGCGCATGCATGACAGAAATCGTGCTGTTACGAGCAGAGCTTCCTCTCTTCTCTCCCTGAGCAGAAAGAGCAGGTATTGCTGTCTTGCAGGGTAAATACTGTTATAACTTTTAACTCAATAATAATCCTATTGAAAAACAGGAAACACACAAATAAAATAGGTACTACACTATATCACAAACTACAGCACTGTAGCACTAATCTGGGTGGCACAAGACTGAAATAGACTGAATGACGACTAGTGTTACCTTAGGGTCCATGAGGCGCTCCCATTTAGGCTTTACATAATAGATAATGCCTGCACTTGCATTTGGAAGAGTAACACCACGGATGAACAGGATAAACAGAACAACATATGGAAAGGTTGCTGTGAAGTACACAACCTATAAAAGGAGAACAAATTACATGCAATTTTTTAACACCACATCCTTCAAATAAACAGACCACACTCTCTACAGTACTTCTGTACAAGGCAATTGTCAGAAATTAACTTTTACCACCAAAAGAAATCAACCCTTGTGTTTATTACAGTCAGGCTATGCTACGCACAGCCAGTATCTACTACACTAAAGCAGGGTTGTCCCTAACGGCCGGCAGCCGGCAGAATTAACCGGCTACTTGGGCCGTTTTTGCCGGCTACTTGTTTTGATTTCTTGTGATCTTAACCGGCGTAATTAAACCCTTTGCCGGCTACTTTTCCAATTTTTCCGCCAACTTAAAATTGTGTGGACAACCCTGCTAAAGTATGCCTTTCAATTTCTCTTTGGAACTTCTGATATCTGAAATAATCTAAGAATTTTCAGAAAATTCTGGAACACTCCCTGGAACACATATTTATCAAAATTAATACTAGTACTTTAATCAAATGTGAAAATACTGGTAACATAGTGTACCTAGTGACCTAGTGTATTCTACATGTATGAAACAAATATCACCTTTCCAGAGGACTTGACTCCCTTCCACATGCAGAAATAAACTCCAATCCATGCTGCCAACAGGCAAAGGAATATTTCCCATCTGAAAACCCCAGCATCACCAATGCTGTCTGTTATACGAAGAACATAATTTCTGCAAGAAAAGTTGAGCTTCAGTCACCTAGTTAAAAACCTAGTTGTAAACTTGACACTTTCACCTCTCATGTAAACATAATTAAGAAATCTTTTGTTTTTCAGGCTAAAAGCCTTTAGTTAACAATCGATGTTTCAGCTAGTTTAACTGGTCTTCTTCAGGATTCTAAATGAATTAGGAAAGATCCTAATGTGGCTGACTTCTGTTTTTGCTTTGCAAGCACACGTTGAGACCACCTAGAGACACCTTATCACACCTACGTGAAATTTGAAAGGCTTGGAGCAAGGAAGCAAGGAATCAAACCTTGGGGAGCAAAATCATGCACTGGACAGTACATACATTTGACAATTACAGTCATCCATCACAAGACAACAAGGCAAATTATAGGAAGGTTCTTGATTGAAAAGAAGTAAATGACTTCTGGATTTGATAATGATCTTGCATCAAAATCAACTTACTCCCAATACTCCAAAGGTGGCGAGGTGTAATCTGTCTCCCCCAGACTTGTGCAGTTGGAAAACGTTGTATTAGCCAGTGAACTTGTACCATTCACAAGTACAGCAGTACTATTAGCAAAAGCAGAAGTGCCATTATTTTTTAAAAGAGAGCAGTTGTTCCTTTCTGGAATTGGACCTGCCAAACACTTGCGAGTGTTCCACCAGTTGCCACAGGACTTCCATGGCACATCTTTAGCCATTGACAAGAACAAGTAATATAGGCACCAGGCTATGATGATGTTGTAGTAAATACACACCAGAAAGGAAACCATCATGCTTGCGAATCCAACACCTAGAGTTGTGTATTACATGAAGTAGAGAGTAAAGTAAAGAGCACATGGTGAGTAGATTGCAATCAAGTGTGTGTGTGTGTGTTCAGTTCCTGGGTTAAATCTCCATATGATCCCCTAATTTATGTAGTAAGGGGATGCAACACCTAGCGACACAATGCAAAATATCAGGGAGGTACAAAAGTCGGTCTGGATCAACTCGGATTGCTTAATTTGGATCAATGTAAAAATGAATGAGGCCTTGAGAAATCACCCCAACGCTAATAAATTCTAAACCCTAACCTCAGACTGAAAGTGAGCAAATAAGTAAATATTTGCTAATGAAAAGCTGTTTTTACCTTGATTCGAGTCAAGCGATTCGAGTTGATCTGGTCCAACTTTTGTACCCACCCCAAAATACCAGCTTGATGTAACAATGATCAGAGTTCAAAACAAAGACTGTGTGGCTAATTTAAGTCAGCAACTGTGCATATTATTTTGGAGAGGCACCCAAGGACAGAACTTGAGCAAAATAAAATCCTCTAAGAGGGTCTTCATTCAATACCTTGAAACAAAGGACAAACAGCTCCCCAAGTTCCAATTGGACCAAGGCTGAAGTACTGTCCAACAGCAAGTTCCATGTAAAACATGGGCATTCCACACAGCACAAGCATTATCACATAAGGAATAAGGAAAGCGCCTGCAAGGAAATTAAAAAAACAAACAAACAAATTCAAGGGACAAGAACACAACAATGCAAAAATCTAATGTCTGAAGTATGAAGTAGAATAGTAATAGTAGCATAGAAGGAGCACAGTTAGGCAGGTCTTGGGGCATGCCCATTTTCTGTGCAGTTCAAGTTTGAAGGTTTACTTGTGCAAGCTGTAATTCTTGCCACATTGGCGAAATCAGCCAACATTTCCACATGCACACCCACATGAGTGTCTGACTTCCAATGAATCTTCTCACAATTATCACCATTTGGTGAACTCAGAATCTTGTCATTCTGCCTGTAATTTGGACAATGCTTCGAAATAGTCCACTCAACAGGCACTCGCACATAAAATGGTTGAATGAGCCTTATGTTGTTGATGCTACATAAACTCAAGCCAGACTGCTATTATCATTACACTGAAGATGATGGGAGTCTGTCAAAACATGTTCGTTCAATGTAACACTGTCATCTTGACCGTAATTGTTATTGGAAAAATTAGTTAACAACCATGAAATCACACAAAAGTAGGTAGCTGAAAACTGGTTTAGTAGACAGCTGACCTGGGTTTGACTAGCAGCCCTTGGCTCAATGATGGCATTGCAAATTAAGAACTGACAATTGCTTCTATCAACTTTATGCCATATACATGGAGCAGCAGTCTATTTTCAAAAATTCTGAAAAATAATATTAATGCAGTGATATAATTTGAATTTTTGGCTTTCTTTACAATGATACATGTACATGCACCAATATTGTCACATTATTGATGAAGAGAAACAGCACAAGACGTAGAGATGCTACTTTACTCTTAATATCACACACATGTACTGTACTCCTGCTTTTTATGGTTACTAAACACGATCGGCTACAATTGGTTCCTCAGGAAATGCATTTGGATTACCAAGCACACTGTAATGCAATATCACAACAGCAATGGCATTTTCTTTTCTGAAAACTATCTCTTGCTCCAGAGATAACAGCAAAAGCAAAAACTGATGACATAACCACTGGTTCATGACAAATCACAAAAATTCTGAGTATCTCAAGAAATATTGGCATTCCTTTTTTCTGTCTTAACTGATCATCAGTTACTGTCAATGGGCTAAATGAGGAGATTTAATGCAACATGCACTGTGTGTTTAGAGAAGGACCATCTGTCTCAATTTATCTGGTTGCAAATTCAGATATGTGGTTTATGACAGAAATGGAATGGACCCAACAGTGCTTGTGGTTACAACTGTACTTCAAAATATGTGCCACCTTCCACCTTTTTTGAAGATCATTAGTCTTGCCAAGTTTTATCATTAAACATCACTTGTATTTTTCAAGGACGTTCTTAAT
The DNA here is from genome assembly GCA_014634185.1 of Astreopora myriophthalma. Lineage (NCBI taxonomy): Eukaryota > Metazoa > Cnidaria > Anthozoa > Scleractinia > Acroporidae > Astreopora > Astreopora myriophthalma. The sequence goes on from BLFK01000490.1 coordinate 1,401,984, forward strand.
TTTGTGATTTACAGTATCTTTAAGTGGAACCACTGATGATGTCATCAGTGTCCTAATTTGCATGCTACAAAAACTTGAATATTTCTGAAATGAAAAATAATAGAAGATATTTAAAAAAGGAGAACTCCATTCTTCAATTTCAAAAGCCTTTCAAATAAACATTGATCAATTTTTTTCTTAACTTCAGAGGCACTTTCACAGGGCTCAAAGTTTATTTTTGGCTTTGGGAGCACTTGTGCGACCAGGTGTAAATTTTTAGGTGCACTACCAAAATTTTAAGCGCAGAGTTAAAAATTTTAGGCGCACAGCTTCAAATACCTGGAGCACCTACTCCAAAAGAATACTTAATTAATTAACGCTCCAAAAAGAGCGACTCAGGCTTCGTGTTGCAATATTGGCCTATCCCGGCAGCATTGAACACAACGAAAACAAATAAAAGAAACAGTATATTTCACAACTTTATTATTTGGTGCTTGGTTGTGTTGTATCTATGTTAAATTTATATTTATCAAGCGGAGTATGTTAGTATGGTCAGGTGAGTAAGCACTAGAAAAGTCACACTGTATTTTGGCTTTTAAGGCGCGGTGGTGCGACCACACATGATTTTTTAGGCGCACAGCCAAAACTCTAGTCGCATTTGCGACCAGTTGGTCGTTAACTTTGAGCCCTGTTTCAAGTGATTTCCAAAATGAAGTAGTGCTTTTAAAAATACAGAGAAATACAATAAAATCTTAACTAATGTCAAGTTTTTATTTACTTTGCATATCTGGTGCTGATAGTAAGGGACGAATAATCTTCATGCTACGCTGTACAACAAAAATAGTACATAATATATATGTGATATTCAATCTTCTCTTTTAAAATGCATCACTCTATTTGAAATCAATAAAATTGTCCTCTGTGCCTGATGAATATGGTACTTGTGTTCCAAGATCACTTTATTAATTTTCTACCCTCTATTGTGTGGAAAAAATCTTTCCATACAAGGGTGTTCTGATCTGTCAAAACAAAAACTTAAATGTTTCTACCTTGCTCACATTAACTCAAAGATTTTATCTTTGATATGATCGGAGAACTCTAATTGGATCAGGTGTCAAATGAGCATTAAGAAAACCAATCTTTTTTTAGTCTATTACATATAAACCAAAATATAAATTCGTTCTTGGGAAAATTCTCTTGTACAAACCCTAATGAACCACCAAGTGTTTTGACCACAGCGCGAAGTTTGTTCGCCACTCCTGTGGTTTTACCGTAGAAAACCACATGGAAAAACCGGAAACAAGCTAAATAATTTATTCCCACGCATCACAAAAGTGGTAAAGCAAAAGCTGTTCGCGACCGTGAAATGGCACGAATGAATTCTAAACCATGACTGCCTCAGTAAAATTGCGATTAGAACATTTCCAAGTCCTTTTCAATCAAAACAAACCTTGACGTACATGTAACTTTATTTCCGGTGTCCTTGGAATGAAGCCCGGGAAACTTATTCATGCATAACTAATAAATGACAGTAAAATTACTGAATGCGAAATGACATTCATTGAGTTAATGTTCACGGCGTGGCCATAAACGTGAACGAGAGACTATCTGGTTACAACAAATCGAGAATGAGATGTTATTGTTTTTAACCTTGAGTAACAATGCCATTATTTCCCCCGTCTTTGCTCACTCGTGACTGCAGGAAACGATCACATGTAAACGTCCAAACCCATCACGCGGCAGCCACTGCGTTTTGACCACGTTTGCCTTAACCCTTTTAATAGGAATTGGACCTACCTCCACCGTTAGCGTAGCACAGATAGGGAAAACGCCAAACATTTCCCAATCCGACAGCAAATCCGATACAAGAAAGCAAAAAATCCGCTTTCTTTCCCCATTGTTCGCGTTCGTCGATTACTCGGACGTCCCGTTCATCAACAGCAGAGCCACTACCGCTTGAATTACTAGTCTGTTCGCCATTTTCTACCTTAGCTTTCTCGATCAACCTCTTCTCACTCGACTTCACTTCATTGTGCCCATCAATGTCCATGTTACGAAGTTTAAGAGCAAGCCGGTTATAACCCGTTATACTGTAACACAAAGGTGTTCACTTGTTCATTCACCAATCTCGGGCGAACATGTGGTTAGGTTAACAACGGAGAATGCGCGCCAAAAATATATACCCTACTAGCCGGCCTCGATCTGGTGAAGAGAAAACAGACATGAGTGGGAGGCTGTTTACAATGCAGGAAGGTCATCCTAGCGGCGTTTTTACATATAAAAGATTGTGTTTGGACCCAGCGTTAGGATCTTTCTAGCGTTAGGATCTTCCAAGTTCAAAGAGCGGAAGATCGTAGCACAATGTAAACAGTAGAAACAAGCTCAGTGTGAAATGTTTTGTTGCACAGTCTGATCTAATTAGCTATTGTGACGTAAATACTTGCTATTAAACGATTAACATCAGTTGTACCTTTCGAACTAACCAGGGACAAAACAACAAACAAGGCGAACGTGGGGCGTTAAGCTTGAAAAAGTGACGTTTTTTCACCTCTAAGGATCTTAATTATACTTCCTCCACCCTTAAATTTTGCAGTGGCTTCGTATCAACAGTCTGACCTTCCTAAGAGAGTTTTGTGATGAACATTAAATACTGCGTTACGTAATTTCTGTTTAGCAAATTTAGGCTCAGGTTTCAGAGGCATCTCGAGCTTTAGGAGTCTTTCTGATCTACACGAATCTTCACATTTACGTTTTACGTTTGTTCCATTCATTCGTAGTCAGGAATTATAACGTAAGTTTCTTTGCGTTTGTTTTCCATTGTTCGTTTTCTATTGTTCGATACTTCGCCCGAAGGACCCGTGTCGGGAACGCGACAAGTTTAAAGAGGAATTCTAGATGTTTTGGGAAAAATCTACTCCGACTTTTCTAGTGGGCCTTGTATGAAAACGCAAACAAATCTGTCGTCATCAAAAGTGCTTGAAATACATTTTTAAGAACATTGTTAGAATACGTGCTCCAATATCATGACTTAATTAGCCAACGTAACCACCTGTATGACCGCAACGCTTTTAGTAGTTTAACCATGCCTTATCTATACGTTAGCAGAAAACCGCTCAGGAAATTACCATAGTTTGTATAATGGTATTTTGCCAAATATGTAAACTTGATCGAACCTGTAAATAGACCCGCCTTTATTTGACCATATAAAAGAAAGCGTTATATTCAATAAAATCAGTTGTTACTCCTACTTGAGTGCGATGCGTATGTCCTTACTGTAACATGACGACATCAGCAAACCTAACAACATTTGTCTGGAGACCCCGTCAGCAAGAAGGTCAAATAACTGACGATGTGCCAAGATTGATCAACGTTCGTGCGTACAGGGAGTAAAATAATGATAATAATGTGTGAGTAATATAGTTTGTACGAAAGCCCTGCGGCCTTATCTTACACTTAATTTATGGTCCCGAGGGAAAAAGTTAGTTTTATTTTCCCGAGAGTCTTGATGGTTCCGAGACAAACTCGAGGGAAACATCAGGGCTCGAGGGAAAACAAAGCTAACTAGTTTCCCGAGGGAACATACGAGTACTGCATTCGGCGCGCGGGCAACAACTGCGCGATTGTATCCCGGTCGGGATACATTTGAATTTGAACAGCGGCACGTGACCAAGAATCAACCAATCACAGTACAGTTGAACCTCTCTAATGCGGACACTAAAGGGACAGACCAAAGTGTCCGCATTAGAGAGGTGTCCGTATTATAGAGGTCACCGAGATTGCATCATTTTTAAGACTCACTGATTTGTACATCTCAGTTACAGTACGTACTCAGTTACAGTACATCTAGAGGTTATTCCGTTTATTCTTATCCAAAACTCCACTGACAGTTTTAAGTGTTCAGTAACGAAAAATAGGCCCAGTGTATCTAAACGGACTAATATACGGTATTCAGACACACTGATTTGTACATCTCAGTTACAGTACACACTTTATACGAATCGGTTATTTGAAACTAAAGGAACTACGTACAACGCAATGCTTCACCTAAAAAGGTAATAATAAAAGTACAGTTCTGAAAAAC
>BLFK01000490.1:1410992-1420992 GCA_014634185.1 Astreopora myriophthalma
GTTTTTCAGAACTGTACTTTTATTATTACCTTTTTAGGTGAAGCATTGCGTTGTACGTAGTTCCTTTAGTTTCAAATAACCGATTCGTATAAAGTGTGTACTGTAACTGAGATGTACAAATCAGTGTGTCTGAATACCGTATATTAGTCCGTTTAGATACACTGGGCCTATTTTTCGTTACTGAACACTTAAAACTGTCAGTGGAGTTTTGGATAAGAATAAACGGAATAACCTCTAGATGTACTGTAACTGAGATGTAAAAATCAGTGAGTCTTAAAAATGATGCAATCTCGGTGACCTCTATAATACGGACACCTCTCTAATGCGGACACTTTGGTCTGTCCCTTTAGTGTCCGCATTAGAGAGGTTCAATCGTATCAGTTCATAAGAAGGACTTCGCACTTAGACTCGCTTTGAAAACGAGGCTGAGGTGAATTCGGAAATGACCTATTCGTATTTGTTCGTCGTATCATTGCGTAACTCGTTAATTTCGATCCGCCGTGATATCTTTATAGGGTTTTTTTAATGTTAGAAAGGTGGCCTTGAAAAAGGAAATAAAAGTAAACCTTCGAGACACCTATTAAGTCTTGCATATGACTTAGAGATCGCAATATCCAAACACAATCTTAGACATTTGAGGAATCCTAATTCAATTTCACCAGCCTTTCTGTATGCGCCTTCCTTAACTACAAATTAGTCGCGACTGTGTCCTTTGCATGGACGTAAATTAAAGGAATGGATGTGTTCTAAAAGATATGGATACATTCCACCCAAGGGAGGCATGCTCTTACATCGGTCACAACATTAAAATCTTAGTTAAGCTTACACTGTACCGAAAGCGACCTGCTTCAGTTCAGGTGGACCTAAAAGTTCGGCTTATCGGAGCCAAGAGCTTGTTGGCTTCAGCCTAAATGGTGAAAATGTGGTGGTTTAAGGTAACCAATTGCGTGCTTATTTCTTGTCGCACGTTGGAATAAGGCAAGTTTTCTATAACATCCTTGGTTATATTTATAGCGGTTCCTTTGACTCAAGCAAACAACTGAAGGCGTTATCCGTGAAAAAATGTTGCTTCACGTTGTTGCAGTGTAATGCGTAAGGTGTCAATGTTTGTTTTTTGTTTTTTTTTCAGATTTTGTGCTCGGTACGCGGCTCTCCGTGCAAGCTTCCATTCGGACGTAGTGATGTCATACTTCGGTTTGGATGTAGCATTTAAAGGGGCAGTGTCACGGTAGTTTTGCTCTATATAGGTCTTAAACGGCTGAAAAAATGCCAAACGAAGTCACAAATTAACGAAAGTTTAGAATGTTAACTTGCGTATCAACAGTTGACTTGCAAGCGCCCGTGAGATTGCCATGTTTGCCTACCAAAATGGCCACTATAGATCGTTTTCACATGAGGTCATGGCCGCCATATTGGTGTACCTAAACAAAGAAAGGGCGGCCATTTTGGTGTCCAAAAACAATCTTCGGGAAATTAAATTCCATTTTCATGCAACTATTTTCTATTGTTTTGGTAAATCAATACGGCCGCTGGTCTCGTGAGTGAAAATGATCTATTGTCGAAAGAAAGAGAAAAGCAAAGCCATTCCTGGTGCAAATCAATAACATTTTCAACTTAACCAATTGATTTTGCTCTTCCTTAGCTAGATTCTCATCAAAACAGTAAAATTATATTGAGCCTTTTTGATCTATTACAATATTAAATAACTGTTCTATCGTCAAAATCTTACGGACGTCCCCGGTTCGTCTGGTTGACCATTATATATTCATCCAAATCAAACTATAAGTGAGCTGTTTTCACTTAAAACGAAGAAGGATTAAATGCTGCCACAATGGGTGTCGTAACTAATCAATGTCTACAGCGACAGTTGTATAAACACTCGCTCTGTTTTGTCTCAGGCTAGTACTGTTTTAACACCTACTTCAATATTTGCACACCTTGCAAAGGCGCTTGAAGGGCGTGAAGGGACCGCGAAGAGCGAGTCGAGCCAGAGGCAGGCGCCATAACCTTCTAAACGCTAAAACACGTCAGTTAAAAGGGCCTGATTACATGAGCCGGGCTGGCCCGGTTAGCCGGACTGGTGTCAGTCTGCCGGGATTTCGGCAAGTTTGTTAAACGCAACAAAAATCAACTTCGCGATTACATGACAACCGGGCCAGCCCGTTTAGCCGAGATCCAGTATCGCGGTGCCGGGATCCCGGCTAACCGGGCTGAGATTTTCCCATGTAATCGCGTTCACCGGGACAGCCCGGTTAGCCGGGCCAGCGATTTCTAACCACATTACTCCACCTTGGAGGAAAATGGCCCATGGAATAGTCATTTTTTTATGTTTAAATAAAAGATGTATAAGATAGCAAACCTTACGGCTTCTTTAAATTGTAGAATGGTGAATTTTACTAACAATTTAGCGAGACAAACGTCTCTCCACTTCTTGTTGTTGTTGTGATCTTTTTTTCACACGACGTATTCTAAATTTAACCCAAGCCGGGCTGGCTCACCTCACGTAATATCGAGCTGAACTTCACCTCGGCAAACCAAGCCAGCTTGGTTAACCGGGCCAGCCCCGCTCATGTAATCAGGCCCCTAGTATACACCATAGACGTTTTCTAAGTAAGCGAGCCGCGCGAGGCCCGAGCGCGAGTAAGAGGAAAGAAAAATACCCCCCTCCCCTTCGCGCTTCTCCCTACCGCTCTGCCCTGTCACGGCCAAGCCCGCCCCTAAAAGCCTGAAAAACTAACGCCTTTCGGGCTGCCTAAACGTACGTACGCTTTGATGAGACATGTTATACTGCCGCCAGAAGTTAAGGAAAACAATTTTGGAATTGATATTCACCAAGCTAGAAATAGAGAAACATTCTCGGGTCGACATAAACTCCCAGTGGGAATTGAACCCATGACCAACTTTCTTGGCATGGTTGGATGTCGCAATTGGCCAAACTTGTTCCCAGGGTCTCTCTTCTCGACGACAATGGAGGAAAAGAGAGAGCCTTTGAACGAGGTTCGTACTTTTATCCCGAAAAGCCGGCATGTTGAAAGCCGAGAAGACCCTTGGGACGAGGTTACCCCTGGTCGTCCTGGGCACGCAAAGAGATGTGATGTATCTCGATAAGCTTCTAAGAAAGCAGCCCAAGCTTCCCGCCAGGTAAAAGTCGGTTTCTGCGACAAGCGGCATGGTTGAGGGGAAGCCGCTGACAGAAAACGTTTTTCGCATTGTTGGATCATTCTTCATTGCGAAGTACTGCTCCCAGTTTTCTTCCGGGTAAGTAAACTTTCAGGCCTGGCCCTCACGTGTCGTTTCCACTTGTTTTGAGTTTGTTCAAGATACGAACACAATGTTCAGACACCACGCTGACATTTGTCCACGCCGAACTAGGAACCGATGAAACACTGGACTGATGACTACAGAGGCTTGACCGGGATCTTTCAAGGCATCTGTTAAGTCGTTTTTGTATACCAAGGGAAACGAGGACCTCCCTACAGACTGGATTTCTACAGAAGAGTCTCAGTGTCTTCAAAGCTGCGTCTTGAACTTCAGGGTGTCCATCACCGCAGGCCATATCAAGAACACTACACGGAATACACAAACCAGTTCTCAGTTGAGTGTCGAAAGTTATTTCATTGGCCAATAAAATTCGCGCCAATTTCTGGACCAATCAAAAACAAAGCGAAAACTAACTGTGACTTGCCCGAACACATTTCCCGCGCTTGGCGCCCGCTTCATATTTCTGCTTCGAATTCTGATTGGTTCATTGATTGTCTGCGTTTGAAATTCTTTGAATTTGGTTTTAGGACACTACAGAAAACTGTTTAATAGGTTTTTAAGAAAAAAGGGAAACGTAATAATATGTTTCAGGTTGATGATGCCGCAATTGTAATGAGGTAAAAAGAATTATTCAACGTACCTGTGAGGGGCCTGGTTCTTGATGAGCTGTTGATATAGAGATGGCGAATGCCTCACCATATTGCCCAATGCGCCTGCACCGCGAGAAAAAAAAAAAAAAAAGGGAAAGGAAAACAATACCCCAACAGTTACAGTCCAACCTCCACTAATGTCTAACGGCTACCTCCTGACAACTCCCACCGCTTTTTTCTCCAACTGTCAAAATAACCTCTGAGCAACGATCAGTTAATCAACAACTGAAGAACTGTGTATACCCCCCTCTTTATTATTGTACCGGTAACACGCGCCTTTTGTTCTGTTTATTTCATACCTGGTCAGTTGTTTGTATTAATATTAAAAGATAAAAAGCTTCTGTCTCCCAGAAAAAAGGTTCCACATTACATCCCTACCACCCCTTAACTGCAGTTGCGGAGAGGTTCGACTACATATATTTTCTTCTTTAGGATTCGTCTTGCAATTCATATTCCGTTTAGGAGGAACAAAACACTTTCTGGACCTTTTACTTGGTTATTACCACAAAAGCAAACGTTGCCCTTTTATAGGAAGCTCAAAAACTTTTTCAACCAATCTGCTAAGAGACACTTCTCTTGTTCTAAGGAAATCAATCAATGTCGTTATTGTGAACCGAACCAGTCACTGTCACCACCATCGTCATCCAAATCCTCATTCTCATCTTGTTTATGCTCGGATTTACGGAGTAGCATTCAATAGCTATTAGGGAACTTTAGACTGGAGTACAAGTTTTCCGTTCTGAGCACGCGCACTCGAAACCTAATGCGCGTGCTCAGTACGGAAACTCATACTTGTAGTCGAACTCGTGCTCCAGTCCAAAGGTCGCTATTATCTCAAAAGCGTACGCGTTCGATCCTTACCCGCAGCATTAGCCCTTGTCCTAGCAACAGAGTCTGTCAGCAGGCCGACCAACAGAGGCACAGCAGGGCCGAGTGCTGTGTATAGAGAGTCACTGTGGTATGACGCATTACCAATAGCAAAACTAGCAGTCTGGCAAAAGAGGAAATCACTGGTTAACACTTCTCTACCAGATACAAACCTTGAAATATTTCTTTTCACTTTTACTTGTCTTCTTTCAACTCTCAACATATAGACAGCGGTTCGGAGCAAAGGGTTCTTTAAGCTTTAAGGCACAGTTGCGTGAAAATTTGATTGATTGAAATCTTAATTTTCCTTACTATCAATAGGAAAATTGTTAACAAAGCTGTCTGTTCCCACATCAAATTACAGCGGACTATTAACAGAAGAGAAAATGACACAAAACAGCGTCTACCTTGCGAACATTGGAATCATCGCTCTTCAGACACTTTATCAGAGTGTATAACAGACTTGTTCTGGAAGTAAAGAAAAGGAAGAAGTGATCCAATAAAACTAGTTTTACTGACATACAAAAAGATGAGGAAATTTGAGATCGGAAAGTGAAGGAGAAAGAAAAACATTCTTGACCATTCAGCGAGGTCTACCATGCACTACCAGTCTGAGATCTGGTGGCTCGCCAAAGCATCGGTTTGATCGGCTCTTGTTTGAACCCCCGAGAACAAAAACGAGCCGAAGAAAAGCCGGATGCCCTCGTAGGGTAGAGTGAACAGAAATTTTGGGGTTACATGTTCATCTACTGATCCATGTCCCTATACTCTTCTCCCTTCTCCCCCCCCCTCCCCCCCCCCCAAAAAAAAGTTTTTTCACCTACGTTTTTGTCATCCAGTCAACAAACGGCTTTACTCCCTTACCTCTGAAGAGCCGGATAGAAGACCGCAGAATGCTTGAGAATATTACCCAGCACACCACACGCGTTGGCAACGATTGAAGAGTTCGGGTGGATCAAAAGATTATACAGGGGCTTGTATGATTCTGGAAAATTAAACAACAAAATATCAACTACAACCTTGTACTAATTGTACCTCTCTAAATTAATGGACATACATTCACAAGGATTTTGTGTGGAAAGAGTGCATAACTTTGGGAAGATTCACCTTGGTCGCCTTGAAGGATTCTCATAACCATGGAAACATAATCTGAGGAACTCCGGGCAACGTGACTAAGTATCGTAATGACATCACTTAAAAGAGTAATGGGATTATCTGCAGATACCAGTGAAGCTAGGAAGGGCTCAGCCTAAAAGCAATAAAACAAAAATCGGAAAATAATAATAATAATAATAATAATAATAATAATAATAATAATAATAATAATAATAATAATAATAATTGCCTTGAGTAATCAGCAGCGGATACATCCAACCCTCGTACACATTTCCTTGGTATAATATACTTTTAGAGAGACGATAGCGAGGATATAGAGTTGAAAAAGTTAAAAGTTTGCGGAGAACAAGTCACACGTCCGCACGCCGCCGATCAATAATAATAATAATAATAATAATAATAATAATAATAATAATAATAATAATAATAATAATAACCAGGGTCTTCTCGAGGAAGTACCACCGTGGTACTCGCCAGTAATGCCCAAGCCGGAGTACAGGTCAGAACAAGTGGAAGCATGGTGGGATGTACCCGTGTATGCGGACCACCAGGAGGTTCGAGCTAATCGTGTAGACGCGAGGATTGTGGATCATGCAAACAAGAAAGTGCTGACCTTAGAGATGAGCTGCCCTTGGATTAGTAACCGAGAGAAAAAGAGCGAGGAGAAGACGATGAAGTATGGCCCGTTAAGGTGGGAATTGAAGCAGCAGTATAGAGGTTACGAGGTGATTCAACATAACATTATCATGGACGTGTTGGGAGGCTGGTCGAGAGAAACCGAAACCTCAATTCAGTCACTGGTAGGACGTAAGGCGAATCAAGTTTTAGAGGCCATGCAAAAGGCAGTCTTGTCGTCATCCCTAAATATAGCGAGAACTTTCAAGGTTATGATATGAAGACCTAAGATCAAAGCCTGACTATCAGCCATGAAGAACGAGAGACACTACAAACATTTATATGCCTAGATTATAGTTTTTAGCCATGTAGATATATATATATATAGATATATATTTTATTTTTTATTTTTTAATTTTTTTTTTAATTTTTTTTTTTATTTTTTTTTTATTTATTTTTTTTTTCATATGGTTATACCTTTTGAGTTTCGCTTGTGCGCACAGGTTACGCTTTGCGCCCTGTGTCGCTTTATAACACTGTGCATACAGATAGTTTTACTGCAAATAATAGAGCGGTATTCAACTGAGTGATGAAAGTAATTAGGCGATTGCTTTGGTTTTAGTTTGCTAGTTTGCTCAATGACTGGATCAAAAAAAAAAAAAACTTGCGCGAACTTTTCAACCAATCAGATACAACTAAATACCAAAGTCAATGCCGTTTTCCCGCGCTTGGCGCTCGCTGCCTTTACTCGCTCTGCGTTCTGATTGGCTTGTAAAACCAACAAATGAATTACTTCGTTTTGCGATTGGCTGAAGGGTGTATTTCCGTCAGAACACGTGACTGGGTCTGTAGTTACCTTGGTTTTGGTTTTAAGACACTCAATTGAAAACCACTCTAAAAGCGAAACCCTATAAGCTTTTTACAATTTACTTTTCAGTCAATGCACGCCTTTGATCCAGCTGCTAACGAGAACCAGCTAGACAAGATGAGGGAGCTTCACTCGCCTTTTCAACGAACAAAAGAAATCTTGAGAGGGAGCCGGAATGAAATGGAGATTCAAGAAAGATTTAATACAGCCAATGGGTACAGAAAAAGCAAAGCATAATACTCCGTCCCCTCTCCTCCTCCCAGACTGCAGATTGAATTAGCTTCAAGCTGCATCAGTTAACTTAAATGGATATAACTGTATTGATTGACTAAGAACTTTGTTCTACGCTCTCGGGCCTTTTTTACCTTGCTATTTGTGACATATTTTGCAAGCTGTGTGATGAACATCTCATCGCTTAGCACCAACCGCAAAATCAAACCTAAAAACCACGAAAAACTCAGATCCCAGGAGCGTCAGTAGAGCTAGCCGTTATGGCAGGTTTAACTTAGTATGTCCATTTTATAACAGAGAAACGGAAGGGGGACGTACGTTTAGAATTCGTGGAGCTAAGTTATGGAACAGGATTCCTCTTGATATGCGAAAGAAGGACACCACAGGCGCGTCTAAGAATGCTCTTAAAAAATATTTCTTGTCAGTTCTTATGTGTATGTTTTTATATTCTTAAATCTTAATGTGATCTCAAGATTGTATCTTATAGCATTTTTAAATTCTAATTCGTCATGTCGTTGACGAATTAGTTGTAGTCCTAAATATTTTAATTATACTACTACGACTACGACTACGACTACTATGTGTACTAAGTGTATGTGCAGGAGATCATTCTCACCTAGTGCAAGTTCCAGGTCCTCCATCGGTAAAAACTTGGATGCAAATTCCAGAAGTGTCGGCACCAGTCTATACTGGTACAAAACACTGAAAAAAGGAAGATAACTGTTAGGTTGATCCAAGGTTCAGGTGGCCAATCATAGCCACTGTACAGATCTAGAGTTCACGTTAATAAAATTAATTATCAGATGATGTTAGACCATCACAAATTTTAAGGTCGACGCTTTTGTTTACCTTGCAAGGAGTCAGGTAAATTTCTCTAGCAGGCCAAACGAATCTACCATACACTTGGAACAGTGCCTAACAAATCTGGAACTTTCAAATGGCACTCATGTCTTGCCAATTAAAAAAGGTCAGGCTCACCTCTGAGTGTCATGAAGGAGATGTTCCTCGACATCTATGGCAAATGGAAAATAAAATATCTTGATGATCTGCAACAGATTTAACAAATACAAGTAAATCTGAATGAATCTGCTACTCAACTACATTACATGCAGGGGTGAGGAGACAGATGCAGGAGGGGACGTGATCCAGTGGTTAGGGCATAGTTTATGCATGCCGATGCTCCAGTTTAAGATTCCACTCCATCCACCAACTGATTTTGTATTTGGCAGTCCCGATTTCAACTCCACAATTCTTTGTAAATAGCCAACTGTTTTCAGCATGTTCTGTTTGAACTTCTTCTTTCCCTGCTCATTGTTGTACAGTGCATTTCAGAATATTCATACAGAAAATGCACCATATAAATGACACATTATTCCACACAGTATGTCCTCAACATCATTACTACGGGTCACTACCACCATCACCAACAACAATGGCACTATCATTGTATTCATCATTGGCACCATCACCGCATCATACTGCCTTACAGTATCAAGTGGGGATGGTGCCAATGATGATTATGACACCTCAATAACACACTGAGTTACATAATTACCATACTCTCTATTAGAGAGGAGGCCATGCTCTGAACACACAATCTGACCTTGCTAGTAAACACTTTTAGCATTTCAGCATCTTGACTTTTCCTTCCTGGTTTAAAACCTGCTAGACTGCAAAGATAAAACAAGTATTTCCTGCCATGAACTGATGCAAAATAAATACAACTAAATATAGACATTTCATTAAAACTGAATAAACAAAATGACAGTGGCACCTCCTCAGAGTGTCATTAGAGCATTTTCATGTTATGCCACGGCATCCATGTTGGTTTACCAAATTAATCTTCTGGAAATTGAATTCCATTTTTATTCAAACTATTTCTTTTGTTTCAGTAAACCAGTAAGGCCACCAGTCATGCGAGTGAAAATGCTCTATTTGTCCACTGAATCCAGGTTGAATTTGAATTTGGAAATGTTGGTTTTTGAGGAGAGCGGAAAAACCAGAGTACTTGGAGGAAAACTTTGTGGAGCATATTAAAGAACAAACAGCTAACTCAACCTATGTATGATGCTGGGTCTGAAAATCAAACTGGGCCACATTGGCAGGAGGTGAGTACTCTCCAATCCTGCAGTACTGACAAGGGCAGTCTCAAGTCACTACTCTGCCGCTTTGGTGTGCATGTTAATTTTTAATTAAAGCTCTTCCAGAACTTACTGTTTGGAGAGCTGCCCCAAAAATGATGCGCTAATCATTTTAGTCAAAATTGATACCGCATGTACAGGAGGCTCTGCAAGCTTCATTATACTATGCAAGGGAGTCTGGAAAGCAAACAATGCAATCACTTCATTGGTTTTCAAGGATAAAAACATGTCCCCACCCATCCAAAAAATAC
>BLFK01000490.1:1425992-1434033 GCA_014634185.1 Astreopora myriophthalma
AAAAGCTTGGCAGGGAGCCTAAGCACTTCAGGTCGGGCAGGGAGGTATCCGTGGCCACCCCGTGAGCCGGAACCACCACTGCATGGAGCCACCAACAGGCACTGTCACACTGAAATGAGTTCAGTGGAAAAATACTCACCTAATCCCATACTTACCAATGGTTGAGAACCCTGAGGGTAGGGAGGGCCGGGAACCTGAATCTGCAATCATTTGCTTCAATGCTTGAATGATCCACAAAGATCAGCTCAAAGCAAGCAAAATGCCATGGAAGCAAAGGGGGAAGTGCCAAGCCCCAGCACCCACCCTGCATCATGTCATGTACGCTTAAGGGGAAATCCGCTGATCCCAATGATATTGTGTTACTGGAAACCCACATTGGCTTGATATTTAAATACTCCATAAAATTAACACAAAAAACTTAAAAGTGTATATTTTTTTAATGAAAAAAGGTTGCCCTAATCACCAGTCTTAATTTGGTCTCTATTTACCCTTAAAACACACCTCTCCTAAAAGTTGAAGACATCATGTCAGTGTGCATCACTTACCTTTCTGTATTGGCTTCACCAGAGAGAAGAACATAGTTCTCCAGGAATGCTGTTGTCACACCAAGTAGATCCACAATGACTTGAAGTGCCCAAGGTTGCTAAAGGATTAAAAAATTGAGTTACCTAATTCAGTGCTTCAGAGTAAGGATATACATGTTCTGTTCTCCCATAAACAGGTCAATATCGTCACAAAATACAAACGATTATAAATCTTTTCTAAATTTATACTGCAGAAGGAATAACATTATTATACACCTGAGAGAGACCTGGCTTCTTGATTAACTGCATTATAAGGGAGACAATATCCACAGGCATCCCAATTGAGCTTGAAAAGTTCAATTTTACCTCAGGAGAGCTATGAGAAGCAACAGCAAATTACAATTTCATGACAACATTTTAAATGTTTGCTAGCTTTTCCATCCAAGCAAAAATTCATAAATTCATATTATCACCTCACTACATTAATTATGATATTTGACAAGAACAGTCCTCTATTGGAACTTTGTGTCAACAGAAGTCTTTTTTAAAGTTCATAAGACAAGTCACCGTAGTATGGGGATAACAATAACAAACTAGCATATGACCTTTGAAATTAAGTTAGTTTGTTTCATGGTTCAGATAATAATTTGTCACACTGAACTACCGTAATCATAAGTAACAGGAAGGAGCAGGAATTCTGATCATAAAGGTTTGAGGTTGGAAGGTTGTGGTTATAGTCATTTTCATACAAATACGCATATCAACAGACAGTAGCCTGCTTATAATAGCATCTCTAGCAGTGTCCTGTCTATACAATGTGGCCTATCCTGTCAAGTGACATTACTGAGATTTGCATAATTCTGCAGAATCTCAGCTTCAAGTACAAACACCAAACCATGCTTTGGCTTCCATCAATCAAACTTCCGACATTGCTTGATCAGTTCCTGAAGCTTTGACTCTGACCCCAGACATGTTGGATCATTGTCAGTTTACAGTCAAACCAGGTGAACCGTACCCTCCTAGATTCTATTAATAAATGGAATATTCAAAATTTGAATTCTCAAATAGTTTCATAACATGACCATTCAGAGAGGCACAGGACTGTATTACAAGCGACCATTGACAACTTAAGTACTTATCACGAACAGACGGTTATCACGCTGAACAGACCATTTCTGAGTTCACTTTAGCCTCTTCTTCAAAGCGAGTCTGAGAGTGAAGTCTTTCTTCATAACCAAAGTCAACTAACTACAGTAAAAAAAACTTTCGTACTTGGACTTGCTTTGAAAAAGAGGCTGACATGAAATCTGAAATGGCCTAGTACATTTCTTCATTTTTGTTTTTTAGCATTTAATCGGCACTATTTTATTTGTTATAGCCACTAACTTGTCCTCAACTTCTTGTAATGTAACAGTGCTTTGCTTACAGTGGTCATGTTCTGAAAACAATTAACTGGTTCAATCTTCAAATCCTTTCATTACTGACCTGGTTTGCCTATAATGTAGTGCAACAGAGTGGTTTACATTAAAAATCCTGTATCAAAGAGATGGACCAAACTCATACAGGATCTTTCTGGCAATTTTTTACTCAAAACTTGGCATTGCTTGGCTTGGTTATGGAAAGTTTGACCGCAGCCAAAACGTGGTTTGGCAGTTGGCGCTTGATGATGAGAGTTTGCTCAATTAAGAAAATTGCAAGTGTGTGCATCCCAAAGTGCCGGGCACCCATGGCGTGCCTTCAGCTACTAGGCGAGTTGTCAGAGTCAGCAGTAAACTGTGCATTGTGAGACTGGAGGCATACATTACCATGATGGAGTTGTCAACAAACTTCTGAAGACTCTAAGAATTTGTCTCAAGCGAGATGCTCCTTCTAACAATCCATCCAGAACCTGACCTGCCATAGATTCCAGCCCATGCTGTACTTTGCTAATAAACGCTGGATCAGTCATAAGTTTCTCAGAGATACTGGAATCTTGCATATGAGTTTCTTGTTGGGCTGTTGTCTTCAAAGCAGCTTCCTCTGTTATTTCCACAAGATAGTCCCACTCTTCATCACTATCAAGCTCCTCCTGAAAAGATTTCAAACCTTGTCATTATGTAGCTGAACTTAACTACAGAGCCAGCTGCTACAA
The DNA here is from genome assembly GCA_014634185.1 of Astreopora myriophthalma. Classification (NCBI taxonomy): domain Eukaryota; kingdom Metazoa; phylum Cnidaria; class Anthozoa; order Scleractinia; family Acroporidae; genus Astreopora; species Astreopora myriophthalma. Next base: position 1,428,648 of record BLFK01000490.1, read on the forward strand.
AATGCATTATTTATGCAGTGATTTTACATTAGGATCTATGCAATATTTTTGCAACATTTAATGCAGCTTGTACTTCAAGATATTGATGACAATCCATGATAAAATCAGTAAAAAAGATGCAGTGTTCAGGGGTTTAATGAACCATACAAATTGCTAGTGCATTACGGATATGTTTTAGAGGCACGATGCATGAAGGGTTAACATCAAATGAATGGGTCTCCTTACATTTTATGAAGTCTATCACTACCCCCCATCAGGTTTTTGACCCAAGACCTGTCTCTGGAACACTGACAGCCAAAACCCTGAATATTGTGAATCAACACCCTTCTCATGCAATTGCCGCAAACAATCTCTTTGTTATGTCAACTCATTAGTTGAACCAGTCACAGTTCACCTGTCCTCCAGAATGTCTTTCTCCCTGCCTCTTGCTTATTTCCTCCCGTCTTCTCACTGCAGCTGCTAAGACTTGTTCAATGACTGATGTCTCTCTCTCATAGTCATCACTAATCTCGTGCCCAATCCTCTCTGTCTTGACTGCTCTTTCCTCTAAATTTACCTCCCAATCATCTAAAAGTCACCAAAGAATATACCATTTTTTGGTACAAAACATGCTCAATTGCTGCACCTAGGAATGAAAGCAAGGCTGGAGGTGATCTTGGCCTAATCCAACCTCTCTCCTTTTTTCATGAAAAAAAAAAGAAAAAAAAATCACTAGTTTGTAATAGAACAAAATGTTGTAAGAAAAGTATCAAAAAGGTCAATTCCAGCCTCTCTGGCATTCATAGGTCAGCTTACTGAGCACAAAACTGTAAAATGGCCTATCAAAGTTTGAACGCTTATATTCATACCTGAATTTGCGTAAATTTTTGTGATCCCCAAACAAAGTGATTATTATAACAAAGACTTCGCACTTAGGCTTGCTTTGAAAAACAGGCTGAAGTGAACTCGGAAGTGGCCTTTTAACTTCATTTGTTATGGTAACATATTAACTATGCCATTGGCATGGAAACATACTAACTACAAAAGATACCTCATATTAGGAAACTTAAGAAAAACCCCTTAACTTCTCCCAAGTCACCTAAATGTGAGATGTTCTTGTGGGGTGTTCAAAAGAAAGACAAAGACTGAACTTCATGAATACAAAGTTTGAGAAAATCTTACAGTCCCCATACCATCAGCAACCCCTTCACCTTCAACTTTATCCCTTTTCTGCAGCCCTTCTTTAGCCAGTGACTGCCTTTTTGTTCCTGTGTCCTTTGCAGGTGCAGCCTTTTTCTTTGCTATGTTGCCTTGGGGTTTCTTCTTGGGCTCTTGCTTTCCTTTGTCTTTATTTTCCTGTTTTGCCTCTGCACCTTTTGGACCTTTACTCCCTTCTTGTTGTTGTTGAAGTTTTCTTATCCATGATGGTCGCACCTCTCCAGTGCCAACATCTTTCTAAAAGGGAAGGAAAAAAAAAATCCGTATTTACTATTAATTTAAGGGTGGATAGGCCACCCTCAGGTTTCAGGAAATTTTATGGTTTTATCAGTTGATAACTAAAATGCAAATGAAATTTGCTTTTGGTCTGAAACAGAATTTATCATTCCATCGAAAAAACAAAACAAACAAACAAAAAAACACATGTATGCACATCTTCATATCCCAAACCTTATATTTTCCGTGGATTTTTGCTTTGATTTTTGCAGTGTTGCCCTCAATGTTTGCCACATTTGAAGGTCGCTCAAACATCTCAGGATCAGCAATCCTTTCCAAGTCAGCTTCTAAATGAACACATTTGCTTCAGATGGCCATTACAATAAAATGTGGGAGAAATATAGCAAGGATGAGGGTGAGGAGCTACGCTACACTTATTTGGCAAGAACACAGAAACCCAACAGTCATTAACAATATTTTACACACAGCCTTTATTTTAAGAGCTACATACAACGTGGTAAATTTGGTACTGACAGTTCTTAAAGAGGTGACACCTAACAGATTGGACACTTACCATTAATCCCATCTGACACAAATGGATGTCTTAGTAAGTAAGGCCAGGAGAGTCTCTTGTTTGGATCTTTAGTCAGGAGGCCTTGTAGAAAGCTCTTAAAAAACAAAACCAGCGAAGAAGTTGACAAATCCTTTCTTTTTTAGAAAATTATGAGGTCCAACTCCCTTTGGCCTCCACTTCTATTGGAACAAACTTAATTTTCAAGTAGCCTTTGTTACCCTTACAATTCATTTTAACATGTAATTATGATAATCTATCATTTGATACTACACATGTAGCAGTATCTCTTTCAACTCAACACCACTTTTCATCCTATCCAGTTGTATCATCCCAACCTAGCAGGTCTCCAGCCAAAGACAGTTGATAGAGACTTTTAGATTGAGGTTTCCCATAGACGGCAAACAGCTAGGGGTCATGTGACCATTACCAGCTATCGCCTTTAAGGTTTTCAATTCATGGTTTGAATGTTGAAATAAGTGATTGCCCATTTTGTTCTTATTTGAAGAAAGGCACCAATCCTCAGTGGAAATTTAATATGGCGCTGTTCCTATTTACTCCAATCTCAGTTGAACAACATCCAAATTGCAGATAGTAAGGGTTGGTTATTTAGACAGAATTTAGTCAGTGCTCATTAAAGAAAACCACATTTTAATTAAGTCATCTCCATTTTGGCCAATACTGGTATATATAACCTGTTCATTTTCAAAAACAGTATTGAGAGGGCAAAACATTTATCTACTTGAAGCAACTCACATCTAGAAAGGTATGGAGGTAAAATCATTGTAGTAAACTGCAGTCTGAGTTAGAATTTGTTTAAATAACCGGCCCTAAATGTCTAAGCTCAAACTGCAGTTATAGGTTTGTGGTAAACTTGGATCTACAAATGTCTAATAGGTTGGAGTTTCTACTATACCTGAAAATCAGGGCTCATATTATCAGGCCACTTCACAGTATCCTAAAGAAGGAACAGATAGAGTTGCTTTAATCAGTTTTAAATGACTTGCACTTTCAATGAAATGTACAATTTATTTGTGACTGTAGAAAGAATCATACTGTAATGTTTCAAGAATCAGTATCAATGAGAAGTAGAACAATAAATTTATTTTGAGTGTACTATACCCGACAGATAAGATTCACCAACTGAAAAATACTGTTGGTGTAAAATGGAGGTGTTCCAACAAACAGTTCATACAATATACACCCCAAAGACCTGCAAATGAGAAGACAAAGAGAAATAACCACAGTCAACTAATGTAAAAAACTGAACCCGAGATTCTCACGAACTGACGGACTGATTAACTTAACAAATGAACGACTGGACATAAGTTGCTTAGAATGAATAAATGAATGAACAAAGGAACAAACAAACAATCCAATGAACAAATGAACAAAAGATGAACGAATGACAAAGTGTTCTGTTTCAACTTTACTCTGATTAATGCTACTGTACATGTTATATTATACAAACCAAAGATCAGAATTGTGATCATATGGCTTCTCCTGCACCAATTCTGGTGACATATACAGTGGAGTTCCCTGAAACACAGCAGGAGGAATTGAAATTAATACCATCCATACTTGTTTCAAGCAGGGAAAGATCACAATCTGATGTGTTCTACCTTTATTGATGTTAATACAAGGGTGTTTATGCTCATTGCTCTTGCAAATCTGAAAGTGTGTATTAATAGAAGTTAAAAATTTACAAAATTAATGGGGAAAATGGCATTTAGTTTGGCTTCTTTTCACCTTGGCTATCTGCCCTCACATTTTGCAGTCTTGAATTATGACTGTAGATCACTGGAGAACCCTGATGCTTCTTTAGATCAGTCACAATTTTGCCTCAGTTTTTTTAGCTTTGAATTCTTCAATTATTCAAACTGCTGTTCTCAAATCAATAGCATTACTTATTTTGGTACATTTCAAGATTAATCTACTTTAAAGTTTAATCAATAAATCAGGCAAAGAGTTATGGTTGTATCATAGATTATTTATGTTCACTTATCCAAGTTCCAGTTTTTCAAAAGGTGGATAACGCTGTCCACTGGATAAATCGCTACATGTGGCTAAATGTAATTTATGCTAAGTTAAACTCGAGCCAATGCTGTCAGCGGTGGTGCGGGGTGGCCATGCTCGGGGGGTTCGCATTTTTGGGCGTTGCTGCAGAGGCCTTTGCATTGCATTTCTGCCACATTTTTCGTTCGCGATGTTCTTGCTTGGGTTGCTATAGTTGAGTGCCTTTGTGCTCCCACTCCCCCCACCCTTTCTCATCTTCATCATGTAATCTCGGTAAGTATGTGGGTTGGTAAGTAGTTCCAGTGATTATCAGTGTGACGGTGCCGGGTGGTTGCCGCTCTCAGGGTTGCCATGGATACCAGCACGCTTGGCTTGCATCTCGCACAGCTCCACCTACCCTAGGCACCTTCCCAAGCTCATCTATTGGCGATGAGGTTAACCACTGGATGACTCCACTGGTTTTGCTAGTGCTTATCCAGTGGATGGATAGTGCCATCCACCCTTCGAACAACTGGGGCCAGGAGATTAGTCTCAGGAAGGGTGGTTTTCTGAAGCACTGAACAATCATTTTGCAATTTAAGCTGAATTTTCCACTAAAGTATCCCCTGTACTCTTACCCAAAATCACACAGCTTCACAACTCCTCCTTTTCCCAAGAGAATATTTTGTGGTTTCATGTCTCGGTGAAGAATCCTGTGAGAGTGTAGGTAAAACAATGCCTTGACAAGTTGGCATGCTATCATCCTGACCTATCAAATCAGAATTGAATGCAATAAGTACCTTACACCTTTGTAAATCATGAAGAAACCGGTAATGAAATGACAGAAAACTGACTTAGTAAAATGGTATTTTAAAACAAATTGTAAACAATATATTAAGATAGCATGCAGGCCTCCGTTAATTTCTGGTTATTGATCCTAAATAGCCAAATCTTACCCAATAAACTTGGTCCCCAAATTAAGCTTTAATTGTGTGAATTATTAACTCAGTGTGTAATGTGTACACTGTCAAATGGGACTTCAGGTCACAAGTTAGAACCATGTGGACAACTTTTCTAATCCAAACTACACATCCCAAGCAAAACAAACCTGCTGCTCTGGAAGAGAACCATCATCCTCCAGTACCTGAAATAATTCTCCTTCGGCATACTCTGTTACTACACAGACCTGTTTTAAGAGAAAGGATCTTGTTGATTCTTAAATGCTTGATTGCAAGACAGTTTTGTTTCTTTGTGTTCATCCACAAGTGCACATTGAAAGCTGACCAACATTGTTTTATTTCCTTATAGAAACAGGACTACCATGGTTGTCACCTAGTCATTTGCAAAGTCTGCATTCTACACTGACTACAGCATCCGAAGTCTTCTTTTGACACCCCCCCCCCCCCA
>BLFK01000490.1:1434066-1451457 GCA_014634185.1 Astreopora myriophthalma
GGGGGGGGGGGGGGGGGAGGGGGCATTTACCAGCAGGAAATTGACTCAGAGAGTCTTCTCCTGGGTAGGTCGCCAGGATGGGGAATTTGACAATCAGTAGGTGCACAGGGGTGTAAAATGTGACTCTAACCTCCGTCAAAATGTCAAATTCTCCTGGGTCAGCCCACGACCCGTCTGGGGCTTACCTTTGATAGGTGAATAATTACGTTATTCATTACTGACCACTGTCCTTGTGGAGGTAATTTTGATGACATGCCCTTTCACTGGTACCCTTAAGTAGTTAGCAAGGACTAACTCAGACACCTGTTGCAGGAAATGAGTCCCCAGATTCGTTTCAATACCAGATAAATTTCACGGTATAATATTTACGTAAACATTGAAAAGCAACTTTCTTTTTGGAGTTTAACCTGGTCAGTAAATCTACAATAAATCTGGTCTGTTATTGACGTTATTAAAATGACACCATACCTCTTTTGGTGTTTCGAAGGAGTCCAGTAACTTTATGATGTTTTCATTCTCGAGGTTCCTCATGATATCAATTTCTCTTTGTAAATTCTTCAACTCTTTTTCTGATCTACCAACTTTCGGAATAAATTTTAAGGCCACGACCTAAACTTGATGAAAACGGGTCATTCACTTAGTCAAAATTAAAAAAGAGAAAGTTGTTAAGACTGCCAAAATAATTTTGTCAAAATAATGTGATCTGTCAAAATAATGTTGACAGCAGCATTCACAGCGCCTTTTATAATTTCAACTTAACGTTACCTGACCACTGTATTTTTTGCGTCCTTTGTAAACTTTACCAAAAGAGCCCTCTCCAATTAGCTCTAAAACGTGGTAACGCTCCATTTTACTTCTGAAAAAAGAGCTCTAGGTCATTCATTGTCCTGAATATCGACTTGTTATTTTCCCGGGCAAACATTTCAAACGAGCAAACACCGCCGCCATATTGAAATGAAGGAAGCGAGCGCCTGGAAACGAGTTTGTTTTGTTTCCAGTAGGGTCCGGGTAGGGATGGGTAGGGATGAACGAGGTTTGCTACCTCACGCAATCCTTTCAGGTTGGAAGGATTGCGTTACGAGTCAAGAGAACGTCTTCGAAGGGCCACCGTGCCAATTTCATTGGTTCTGGCCGAAACCAAACCTCATCATACAACCCAATGGCACTTCCGCACAAGCTGCAGACGTTAAATGTAGTTAAATGCAATTTAACCTAGTTAACAACGAGGAGCAAGCGTTATACCTGTGGGCATTGCTGTTTAGCGTTGCGGTGCGCTGTAGCGTTGTGGTGCGCTGTAGCGTTGTGGTGCGTTTTAGCGTTGCGGTGCGTTTTAGCGTTGCGGTGCGTTTTTAGCGTTGTGGTGCGTCGTTAGTGTTATGGTGCGTCTTAGTACTGTTTTTTAGCGTTATGTTATTCCCCCAAGCGTTGTCAGTCCTATTGTACCCTTATCTGCGGTGTGTGCATTCAGCGGCTACAGTTGCTAAGGTCGCGCCTTTAGCAACGGTCAGCGGTCTGTCCATTATGTGTCCAGCTCGGCTGTAGTTTTTACTGTGTGGTTAGCGGAGCGTTGAGTTTTCTGGTTGGTGTGGGATTGTGTTCCCCCTCCCACCCCTCCCTTTATATATCTGGGTAGTTTGGGGTTGTTATAGTCTTGCCTGTATGCAGTCATGTTGATTCAGTTTATTTGCCAGTTTTTTCCTTCATTCCTTTGTTTTGATGGTTTTCATTCTTCTTCTTCTTATTATGTATTATTATTATTGCTATTTTATTTTACTTTAGCCTACTTTGATCGGCTTCCACTGAATGTTTTTCAGTGTGACTGGTGCCCATGTTTTGTGTTGTCTTATTTATTGGTTTATCCCTTCGTTGGGGCGGGGGCTCGTGGCTGGGTTGTGGATACTGCTGGCCACGGGGGTGGTTCCATCCGGCAGGGGTTGGGTCGCTGGCCAACCGCAGGGTTGTTTTTGGGCACCTGACCTCCACTTGCGACGAATGTTGTTAATTAATTTAAAGACTGTCTGTCTGTGGGTATGAATAAAATACAATCCATGGTCTCACATGCTGAGCTTCATTGAGCCGATCAGCTGGTTAACAGACACTAAAAAAACAGCTGGTTCATTAATCTAAAAGCATCTGTGATCTTAACTGCATTACCAATCATCAACGCTCATTTTATTAGAACTCAGAATGGTTAATCACCATTACAGTAACTGGTTCTTGCTTAGAAACTGGTCTTTGTCACATCCACGTTACAAGACCAGTGCTAACCCTGGGTTAAGTCCAATTAAAACCTACAGGTTGCCTTGGTATTCATCCAGGTACGACACTAACCCTGCTTTGAACAAGCCGGCCCAGAACTTTAAATACTGTAATGAGATTGTCTTCTACTTTTGCCCTTTGTGTGGAAGTGCAGTTGCCTTTCTTAACCACTACCCCAAACTTCCCATCCCTTGGGGTAGCAGCGAGGGATTAAGGCTGACTATTAGCAGTTCACTTTTGCTTGCGACTTGTACAATCACCATCTTATCAATGATCAGAACTGTTTCAACTTGGCTGTTTGAAACCACACCAGTGAAAACTATCGTAAATCATGGGTACAATGATGGGTACATGGGTACAATCATGAGTACATGGATACAATCATGTACGTTTTTCCCACTTGCAGGGAAACACATGTGCACACACCCATTAAATACAAACACATGCAACCACTTATTTGCAGAGACTTCATCCTTTTTTCAATATTTGCTTATGAAACATTTTTTAAGTACATACACAAGTAAAAGCAAAATCAACTGTTTTAACTCTCACAGAAAGTTGCACACATTAACTTGATTTACAAAAGATTATCACATTAAAAGGACAGATTAAAGCTCAGCTTTTACAAGTGAGCTTGGGAGTTTTTCACAATACAGGTAACATGAGCTTTCTACAAAGTACATAACACCATGAACTGTGATGCCTTGGCAGAGCTAAACTAAACCATATCAGCGATAAGTTAGTGTTTCAGCAGCATCTGTTCATCACATTGCATGTAACACCATCAGTTAAGACATCTGTGCTTTAACTACTAAAATCTACTGCTATATGACTTACATGAAGTCTAAAATAAATAGATATCTGTTTATTTCACTCAACTGCAGGAACATTGAATTGCTGCGTAGGCCAGCATACTTTATTACGCATACTTTATCACGCACATTGGTATTTTCTCAAACTTTACATCAAAATCAGCAAAGACCTTGTAGTGGAATTAAGTTAAAAAAAAGAAAACAAAGAAATGTCTCTTGTTGCAAAGTATTTCTTCTTAGTTTCAGCTAAGGCAGTCTGCGAAAAAAAAAAAGGTACATGTAAATGAATGATAGGGTGAAAAGCAGAAGGGAAAGCCAAAAAGGATTAATACCTGTTTCACTTAAAGACTGCAGACACTTTAGTAACGCCTTGGGCTGCGAGATCTGCTTCTTCCTCCACGAGACTGCCACCTGCCAAACAAGTGAAAAATAAAATCATTAGAACATTGATTTGCTGAGAATCATCTAGACTCAAGGTAGATGAAGAAATGTTCAAAATATAATCTGCACCTGTCCATTTCAGGAGACCTTCCCCTTCTTCGGGGTGGTGACCTGAAGAATATGATCAAATATCATTCCATTAGTATCTTCCATTGGAGTTAAAAACAAAAAAAAAACAAAAACATATAATTATATTCATGTTCAATTGTTAATAACACATACATGATACCACCTCAACCATAGATTTCAAAACAAACTGCTTGCTTACTTTAATCTTCACCCCTGAATTAACACTTCTATAAGCTACTGAATCCATCTCAAGATTGAGGAAAAGACTATGGCAAAATAGCTACTGGTATTGATTGAAGCTTGACAGAAAAGAAATTTCAAAATTTTTTGAGCATGTGATTATTAAATGATTCCTTTAAAGTATCTGTAACTGAAAGAGATAATTAGCCGTTTCAGCAACAAACTTTGACACTGACAGAGCTGTACTATAAAAATAGTAGTAAATTATTAACCAGACTTGGTCCAATCAGAACACATTGCTGATCAATATCTTTTGTCTGGAGGGGGCAAATTTCTTCATTCTCTCCATCAAGCTAAAAGTAATGCAAAGCTAAGGGTGCAACAGCACTACACATCCTAAATCTGACTACTATTTGAAACACTTAGGTATCTTAACCACTACCTGTGCATCTGTTGTTTTGTTAATGCTGAAGAAGAAAACTGGTTTGCGTTGTTTAACAAAGCTGAGGTGTTGTTTCACATGCTGAGGTGGTTAGCTAACAACATGGCTGGGGATGATGACAAATTCGAGGAGAGAAATGCATGCTGCTCTCAAACAAATCAACCCTGGATCGCATTGGCGACACTTTTGAGAGACGAAGAGGGTCACTGCTGTGGTCCATGGAGAATCAGGGTGTGGTGATTTTTTTGTCAAGGGAGGTTGAGTTGAAAGTGATGTTGGCAGATGGACGAGGGCAGAATTTGGAGGTTGATTGATGGAAGGAAACAATCTGCTCAGTTGTGTGTTGATTTTTTTGTTGAACATCTTGACTACTGGTAATTTGGAAGAAGAACAAAGATGATCTTAGGCGCAACACTTTGTTGAACTTGAAAATGTAGCAAAGATGCGAGGACGCGGCTAATGGATGAACCTAGAGAACAACCCAAACAGTTATTTAGGTATAAATATCAAACAAATATTTAAATACATCACAAAAATAATTTCAGAGTTTAAAATCAGCAAAGCTATCAGTAAACTCAACACATTTGTACTTGTGAACAACCAAGAAAAAATAGCAATAAATAACCAATGTTACAGTATTTATGCGCAGTCTGATCTCATTGCCCTCTGAAAACTGACAAATTTCACCAAGAATTACAGTATGTAACTTCTCTGTACTTATGCAAAAATCAATGTCAAGCTTTGTAGACAGCTAAGGCAACTGGACAGTGACTCACAATCGGGTGATCAAAAGTTTTGAGCGATTAATTTTCTTTTCTTCCCATACCAGCTGTTGACAGCCGGGAGTGTTACTTAACATATTGCCAAAAATGAATTTAAGACCATATCTGCCAAGCCCTGTCCCAGTCCCTCGACACATGGCTTATTACAGATACACACCTGTATGGTGATCTAGACCTGTCGTCATAACGGTCATAGTTCCTGTCATCAAAACGACGCCCCCTGTCTTCAAAACGACCACCACGACCACCACCTCCACCACGACCACCTCTACCACCACGGTGTCGTGACATTTCCACTCTGACACGAGCTCCACAAATGTGCTTCCCATCCAGTTCCTTTATGGCATCTTCTGCATCACGGAGGTCTTCAAATTCAACAAATGCGAAGCCTGGGGGGTTGCGAGCTACCCAGACATCGTGTAGTCTTCCATATTTCTCGAACTCCTTCTCAATATCTTCCTTTCTCCCATTGTCGCCAAGGTTTCCAACATACACTTTATATGTTCGCACCGACATCTACGAGACAACACCAACACTAGGGAGGTTATCAATGATACTTTCAAGCATACATTTCGCAAGGACCACCTAAGCACGTCAATGCTGTCTCAGCCACAAGGCTATGCTATCTATTACGCTCTTTCCAACTTACTCGAACGTATTTGTATGACACAAAACCGCACCATTACTTCTAGTCTATGTAAATTTCTATTTAACAAAGCAACCCGAAAACTGACTTCGCGCCTCAAACGCAAAATACGGTGAAAAGGTCCTAGACAGAAATATCCCATTGAAATTTGTAATCACAACGCGATTTGAATGGCAAACTTATCAACTTTTGACGTTTACAGATTCACGTTAATTCTGGGCTAATGACGTTCCTTGCGCGCAACCGCTGTGACGACGCTTGTTTCTTGCCACGGAGAAACTCGATCGTTTTGACGGAAAGTGATACTACAAATGTACAGCCATTGAATAATAAGGGCAACCTTTCAGCAGACGTCCTTACACAACCTTACGTTTTTTGATGACAAAACGATCGCATGATCAGAGAAAACGTGCCGCGAGGTACGCCATGTTGTAATGCGAGTGTCAGATTGCGGCAGATTGTCAGGAAATTTCCCCCAGTTATATCATTTAAAGCGCCTATTTTGTCAAATCGGGTGCCTTAAAGTTAAAGGCAGCCCAATCAAGACATTCTGTGGTTCACTTACCATTCCAAAGGGACCAAATTACTCAAAATTCTGAGTGATTCTTCAACCACTGCTACCTGTGCATCAATCCGCGTGTAAACTGACCTGCGAAGACGTCATTGGTCCAGGTCACGTGGTGTCACCCAAGTGAGGCTCTTTCGTGTTAACCGATCGGGGAGCGGTTCCTCTCTGATTTCGGACGAAACGGGCCCTCTTTGACCCTGAAGAGCTTGTTTTATCTTTCCGACTAATCCAGCTGAGCCTGTTCGGAATGTTATGCAAAGTGTAGTAAAATTCCCAATGAGCCTATTATTCCATAAAAAGCGGCATTTCCGGATTTTTGCGGTTCGTTCAGTTTACGGCCCATTTTACGAAACGTCAGGTTTGTGATAGGTTCCTTTGAAAAGAGGTCATTTAGTAGTCCTTTACTAGGACATAAGCCCGGAAACTACTGCTAAAACAAACGAAAAAATGTTCATAGACACTTTGTGAACTTCTTATAGAGCAAGCGGATTCTGGATTAATTTTATTAAATCCAAACGCCTCGGAGGTAAGTCACATGAAACTGAGTGGAGCAATAGCAAATGAGCTGGATGCTTAACGGATGAAAATGAAGGGCGAATCCTTGTGTTTTTTCCGCTATGCAAATAAGCCGACTGGCAACTGAAAACGGCAAACCCGCTTAAGCTGTGGGTCCATTATCGTATTGCAAGTCGTTCAGAAAGCACTGGTAATACGCCTTTCCACTGAAAGTGGCGAAGGGCGAGGCCAACAAGTGGCTCGCCTGTGAAGCAAAAGACGTGACCGCAGATCAACAATTCACGAGAGTTTTAAGTTACGATTCGAAAATAACGAGCTCTGCTTGATGGTAAAGGAAGATGGCATATTTTTCATTTAAATTTTGCTAATTAACATTTTGAAAGTCACCTGGCAAAGTTAAATTACACAAGGCACATTGAGAAAAACATTTAAAAGATCGCATCATTCTGCAAAACTGCGACCAAGGGCCGAGAAAGAAGACGAGTCAGACAACTACAATTGATGAAAACACCTATTACAACTCGTCCTTTCCACCCTGCTTTGCGTACTGGAAAGACGATAAAATATCCAAGCGTTTCTTGAATAGCTCTTTTTTCTTGTCTGTTATCTTATCTTTCAACAGTTTTTGAACACGAGCCGCTTCAGTATCTACGTATTCTACACCCTTTTCCAGAATCTTTTTCATGATTTTGACGTAGATTTCTCCGCTGGCCTTTTCTTTTTCGTCAGTGGTTTCTTCTAAAGCTTGTTCTGCTTGTTCAATGATGCCCACATAATTGGAGCTATCACTGACCAAGAGCTCTTCGGCCAATTTGTCAAACCTCTCAACGCAGTTTGGCATTCCTGCAAAGGAGAGAAAAATATGGTATTAAGCTTCATCATCCCAGCCGATCCTATAGGAAAAGGGCACTCGGTAATCAGTCTATTTGCAGTCCAGTACAAAGAATAGATTGCAATCGCCATCTAAAAAACACTGTATTTTCTTCTGACCCGAGTCTGACCAATAAGGTAGCCACAAAAGCAAACAGTGAATGGGAGTGCAGTCAAAATCGCATGCGCATGTTATGCGAAACGTTGCCTGCGAGGGCAAAGTCAGTGGTCACTTCTGAAAGCGCCAGTTTGTGCGGAACGTTTTCATTTCACAAAGTGATCACGTACGATGACCTCTGGAGATAAACTGAGCATTGGTTAAGCCTGGTTTCCACTTGTTCGATAAGCACAAGTCGTTTAGAAACGGGCGTGAAATAAGTAGCTCCTTTGCCGTTACTGCGCTTGCGTAGGCCTCGTTTTCTTGCGCTTGTTTCACGAGTGGGAACATTATAGGGATATGCTCGTGTTAATCGCAAAAGTGGGAAGTAGGCTTTAGTCATGCTGAAATTCCAATGAATATTACATCTTGCATGATAGTCCAAATATAATGAAACAAGGCTTTCTTCTGAGAAAGTATGGTCGTCCATCTGGAAAATGTCTTGTTTCTCTGATTCAGACGTCACGATATTTTCTGAGAAGGCCCCAGTGAAATTAAAAAAGGCATCCACAAACCTATCCAGAGACGGGTATTCGTTTTTACAAATTTAGAGAGTTCATCGACTGTGACCTCGCCCTTAAAGTCGATTGGACTGGCCTCATTTTGCTTGAATAACTTGTATACTGGAAAGTCATCCTTATTGATGTTGAATCGTTCTCTCAGTTGGTCATTCTCTTTTTCTCCGTATTCTGAAAGTTAAGAAAGCAAGACAATATAAGGCTGAAGACCAAAAATGATTAAAGGGTAATATGGTAAAGTTTCTCCTTTATTCTAATGAGTTGTCTTCAACTTTGAACCTCGGCAGTGACAAACTCAGAGAGGTTGCTGAAAAAAAACATAATTTGGATTGTTGTGAAATGCACTGACGCTCTTCTCAAAGTGGGCAGGCATAAACTGTTTTTTGGGTAAGGTGGAGAAAATCCCTGGACACTGCCTCTTATCGACAGCCCTGATTTTAAGAACTTTCCATTCTTCACGAAGTTGAGACACTGCTAAGTAAAGGTGAATCATTGTGTTCCTGTACGTGTCAAGTTTCTCAGCGGCCATCTTATCTCACACACTTGGTGAAAAAATCTGAAATTCAAACTGCTCTATTTTCCAAACAAAGCATGATACCAAGCTCAAAACATGCAGGCTGGCACATTTTCAACGTGCCTTTTATGTGATGCGACGTGATGAATATAAAAACTGTAAAAACTGCTTCCCTTTAAATTTTAGGTTCTTATGACATCACATGCAAACCAAGAATAGAACACCCTTTCTTTGCTGGAATCTCATAATAAACACTATGCAGCTATTAAGTCATCCCACCTGAAACTCCAACCTCAGCCACGAGAAGATCAGGCTGTGATGACGATTTCTCTGCAAACTTCTTAAATTCATCCTCTTTTTCTCCATATGCATACTGCTTGTCAAACTTTACAAGAACTGCCCTATGTTTGCTAATGACCTGCCTCAGTAGAAAAAAAGTTACAGAAAGAAACATCACATTTTTGATTGGATGAAATCTTCTACCCAAGGCTTGAAAAAACAGTCATCTATGTGATGGAATGTCTAAATCATGCACATTGAAGACCTCCCTCCCTGTCCAAAAGAAGGTCACTGTAATTCCCATAGGAGAGAAGGGTCTCAAGCACAAGAGACAGAAAGAAAAAAGAGAGATGAAGAATAAAGTTCCTAATTTCACCACCTCCTTTCCTTTGGTTAAGAGAATGCCAGTTTTCGATGCTTCAGTCCAAGCAGTCTACAGGATGTATAGCTAACTAAACCTAGTTCAATGGCCACAAGTCTCCCCCAGCTAACTGGTAGAGTACCTGAAGTGGTATTCAAAAGTGCATAGGTTTGACTCCTGTTAACTTAGCAACACACAGTTCTACAATGTGCACCCCTTCTTGGTCAACAAATGTTGAATGATGTTGCAGCAACTTGGTGAATGAAATACTACAGCTTGTCTCTATTTTCATTCAACATGATGGATAGCCTACTTCAACATTCAACATGCCATGACACACTGTCCATAATTTGTTGTATAAAAGTTGCTACATCATTTATTACATCACTTCAACTATTCAGTTATTTGAATTGCATATAATACATTAGATGGATCACATCACCAGAGGTTAACCGTGTTCTGAAGAGTGTGGAAACAGTGTAGCAATTTTGTCATTTCAAACTGACTATGCAGCAAATTTGCAGATACTTGAGTTGTTTTGCTTGAATGATAATCCTCCTTTTTCCTCTGCCAGCTACTGGATTGCTTGATGGGAGCGATTTCAGAATACCTGTCCACTTATTTGCGTGCTACCTTCTTTTTACAAAGGAGACACAGATAACAATACACCCTCTTCATATGCTAATAAGTGGATACGCATTCTGAAATCTAGCTGTTTCTCTCCAAAATAAGTACATTTTAATTTCCTGCTGTGCTTCTGATTTGTTTTTCTACATACAAATTATTCAATTAATCAACCAAAATTCCAAGACATACTAAGGAACTATCGGGACATTTCATAGGAACAAAGTGTCATCTGAAAGACCATCCTTTTAAAATAACTAAGACTTTCAACTGGCCAATAGCAGATGAGCACGTTGAATTGAAAGTAAAAACGCCTGGACCTCGCAGGCGTTGAGCAATTAAGGAAATTTAAAGAATCGGAATGGCCCAAATTTTTTTCTAAAACAATTTGGGGAAAGATTTCCGTATAACCCCATACATTTATTATGCATGCAGAATTATTATTATGGTAAAATTTAAAGTTATTCAAAGCGAATAAGTCTCAAAGGAGCGCTATTGTTTCCGCTATTGTTTAGATAAACAAAGAACTGGGTGCATAATAAATGTATGGGGTTATACGGAAATCTTTCCCAATTTGGTTCCTTCTGATTCCTCGATAAATGTTATTCATCGCTGAAAAAGATTTTTCTGTAACATTCTCAGATTGTTTTAATAAGCTTATTCGCATCCAGGATTCCCGCTAACCACATGGTATACGATCGATTGCATCGGGAAGTAAAGCACAAAACCATTTTAAAAATACCTTGTCAAAAGTTAAGGTATCCAGAGGTACAGCTCCTTTAGCCGATCCTTCTACCTCCCCAATAGCAAATGTTGACACTACAATCGCGAAAATTAGACAAATTAAGGCCATTTTGCCAACCAAGAAACCGCGTCTCGCACCCTCCTTTCGAATCTCTTTGCAGTCCGCAGGCCTGTTGGTCAGTGGTTGTCCACGGGTGGTAGTTTTCTTGCAAGGATTTATGGGATTCATACCTTCCCATCAATCCTTATGCACCGACGCAGCTGTTGGCACGCTGTTTGACGAGAGCTTTGTGGCGATTAGGTTTTCTCGTTGGAAAAAAAAAAAAGCTGTTGCGAATCGTAATCTGGAAGAATACTACGTTTTACAAAGAGGTAAGCCACTCTTACCACACTAACTAGATAGAGGGTGTGTTTTTTTTAAAAACCTCACAGGCGTAAGGTTTCTCCAAATCAATCCACTCGCGTACAGCTGGTGTTTAGAATATCATAATCCTGTACAGTCATAGGCGCAATGTTTTGACCCTTTAACGAAAATACGATTTCTCGTAGTTGCTCTGGAGGCGCACACTCTTGTCCAACGCTGGTGTATTGTGTGAATCTTGGGTTTAGTTCCTTCTCGTGTGTATTAAGTTGACTTCGCCTGACGCATCGATAATAACCGATAGTTATATGTAGGTTAACAATGCATGTAAGCCTAGATCTGGCACCTTGGTTTCGTACTGCATTGGTTTTGCTTGTGATTTCTAAAGATTAGAGAGCCAGTTTTTAAGTTGTACTTCTCAACTGTTGATCCCAGTGGCTTGTCAATCAATCTTTCACTGCTGCTCTAGCTGTTGGGGATCAGACAACATGAGGGATTCTATGGAAAAAAAGTTTAAAATGACTTTTGTGCAGTTTTGTTTTTTCGGCAAAATCACAGCCAATTTCCGCTAAACAAACAACACAAATTACAAATTATGGAGTTACCTGTTCCATGCTGCATAGACATTACATCTATCCATCTTTCGGGGTAAAAGGATGAAAAGAAGCCATTTTTGATTCCTGTATTTTCATCCTATCGCCTGCATTTCCCTATGTGTTAATGTGCAGCATACTTACCGGGATGTGCAAACTTTGGTCGCAATTTCACAAAATTATTGAAAAGTGCTCAGTCAAAAGTCACCAAGGACATTTTACACCTGAGTCTCTTGATTTAATTATTAAATGATTGTACCCTTTCAGATGTCTGCCAGGACTTACAAAGTGTATGTCGGGAACCTTGGTAGCAATGGTTCAAAGCGAGAACTTGAAAGAGAGTTTGAGAGATTTGGCAGACTGCATGATGTATGGGTAGCCCGCAACCCACCAGGCTTTGCTTTTGTTGAATTTGAGGACCTCCACGATGCAGAAGATGCGATCAAGTCACTTGATGGTGCTAGAATATGTGGAGAAAAAGTGCGTGTTGAAATGGCACGAAATCGTAGCTCTCGAGGTGGTGGTGGTGGCGGCGGTGGCGGCGGCGGTGGAGGAGGTCGTTCCAGGGGCTCAGATTACCATGATGGATATGGAGGTGGAGGAAGGCGTTTTGAAGAAAGAGGCTCTGATCGCTTTGATGACAGATCAAGGTCACCTTACAGGTTTGTGGTGTTCACACTACATGTAATTGGTTTCAGCTGATAGTCTATTTTATAGTTGTGTACTTGGTTCCGTACATATAGCCTTTGATTAGAAGTTTGCAGGGTAAGAGGTGATAAAAACATTAGTGTTAAATCCCTTTGAAAATACATACTAGGTGGTGTAGAGACATGATTTACGTATAAGTAAAAGTGAGTCTGGATCAAAGCAGGGATGCCTCCACCCTTGCTCGGGTTAACATCTTTAACAGTATGTAAATTATGGGGAATTACATGTGTTATAGTTCTTTTGAAAGTGAGGTTCAATTATTCCTCCTTTGCAATATATTTGAATTATTATTTTTGCATTATTTTATTATGTTTGCTGACATTACTGTCATATCTGGGTTATTCTTTAGGTACATCTAGGCATCGACCCCATTAAAGAGCTCAGCCAACTTGACTACTTCATATTGTACTGAGCCCAGCGATGTGCTGTTACCCAAAGGTCACCCCCTCCGTCTTCACTCGATTGGGCTCCTCCCAGGCAGAACCCTGTTCCCATTGGCTAACCTCAAAATCTACCTTCGTCTTCCCACCAACTTCCTTTTTCTTCAACCTCCCTACATTGCCCTCAAAGTTAAATCGTCATTGTCTTCCCTTCGTGCATCCTTCCCAACAATCCATGGCTTGACCCTCCATTTGTTTTACCTGAAGTTTATTTAAATCATGTGCCATCAAAACAGTCAGCTTGTGCATCACAATGTAGACAGCAGCCAACATCTTCTCAATATTGACCAGTGCAATTCCTACAAACTTCCTGCCTAACAACACATGGAGAGTACGAGTTTGTCAGTTAGCAAGCTTTGTGTTTCAAGAAATAGAGCCAGAAGTGCTATGATTCTGGTAAGAATCATAGAAACTGAAAGAAATTGTACATCACAAGTTCAAGATAAAATCATATTGTCCAGTCTTGAGATAAATTGCTGAACAATGGTAGACTTCTGTGAATGAGCACTTCACCAGTGTGTTAACCATTCAAATTTCTACTTTGACATTTTACAACGCACCAGAGGAAAAATCTTTCACAGCACAGAGCAGCTCAGTGAAATCAATAGAATGACTGTGCAAGGAGCAATGCTTCATCAGTGGGTTATCTTCTCTGCCAAATACTCCCTCATCATGACTTCGATTGCAGCACAGTGTGAAAATTGAGCCAGTAGTGGAGTTCTTTTTGGGTCCACTCCTCATCTGCCTTGTTCTTCAAATATGGGTTGAATGGATTCTCTCCCTTTTCTTTTCCATGTGGAACTCAACTTGTGGTCACTGCATGGTGATACAAAGAGTGATTCATGTGTTTCATTGGAAAGAACGTTCAGAACAAAGGATCTGTTAAGCAGAAATTGGCCGTTTTCGAGGAAGACAAAGATAGCTGATTTTAAGCTGCGATTGAATGGTTGATGCATGAGTTTTGTTATTTTCCTGCCCCACTTCTCTCCTTCGCAAAGCTGCACAAAGTGACTCTGTAGGAGAGTTAATAATGTACATAGGGTGTTTGTCAAAAATTGTCCAACCTGGAAATTTGGAATTACCAGTATCTTTGAGGAGGTTAGGAATTTAAAATCTGGAGGGTTTGTACTTCTGTGGGTTATTTTTCTATTCATCTGCATTTACTGATCTTTTAGGATTAAATGAAATTAACAATCTAATTGTGATTGGAAATGTGCCAAAAAAAAATAGATATCTAAATACATGTGTGTGACTTGACACGACTTTCTGTCATGGGTGTTCGTATTGTTTTTCCGTGGCTTTGGTTTGTTTTGCTTTGTTTAACAAGTGTTAATTAATTTTCAGGGAGTTTTAGATACACATAATGGGTGAAGTTGATCATTGTTTATTTGCAAACTCTACACAAGCATGCAACTTCAGGAAATATTCAAATATTCATGAAAGTTGGTGGAAATCCTGAGTTTGCAATTATCTCAGAAAGGGAAATGTGGAGCAAAATTTTCATTCCCAGAGGAATGGGACAGGCTCAAAACCCCCAAAAACTATGAGATAGCCATGGATATTTTCAGGAAAAAGACAAAACAGTGAGATGCTTGCAAAACCCTTTTGAGTGTGCCAATATATGTTAGTCTAATTTGGAGCTGTTCCTGAGTTGTTTGTTTTCTGGAACTTGATTGCCAGCCTTGTGAAGCATGAGAATAAAAGTTGGTAAAACGTTTGAGCCACTCACTCAGAGTAACAATAAATTCAAACAATGTTGTGGAAGTTTTGACTAAATACTTATTTTCAACAATTTATTTTGTAACAGGTCACCCCCACGAAGAAGAGGCAGATCTGCAGAAGGAGAAAGGCATGTGATTAACATTCTTTACCACAGCTTTACACATAACCTCTAGGAAAAATTTATTCTAGTAAAACAAACATGCTGTGAGCCAAAGATAATTTTCTTTTGAACAACTGTCCTTTGTTTTTTGTTTTTGTTTTTTTCTTTTAAATAGTTCTTTTTAAATTAGTTTTTTTTAATTTTGTAGCAGGTGGGGTGGAGGAAGAGGAAGAAGCAGGTCTCGTAGCCCAAGGAGATTCTAAGTTTCTAGCAGGTAATATATTTTACACCCAATTAAATCACTGGCTCCAGTATCAAATCATATTCTGTATACAATAATCAAATGTAAATGTAATCTGTTTACCTGCCAAGCACCATGGTGTATTCCACATCGAATTGCACTTTTAAAATGTTGGGGTTTGAGAAGAGGGGAAAACATGAGTATGCAGAGAAAAACCTCTGGAAGCAGAGTAGAGGAGCAACAACAAACTCAACCCACATATGATGTTGAGTCCAGGAATTAAATGCTGGTGCTAGTTAAGTCCCCTCACCACTGCCCCATCCTTGTTCCCCTGATTGTTGGTAATCACATGTAATATTATTGTTTAGTAGAAATCCACTGGCATACTATCACAAATCCTGTAATATGATTGGCTTGCTACTCACCATCTGGTGCGTGATAGATAGTGAGTAGAAAAAAGCCTGCATTTCAAACAAGAACAAAACAATAGCCGCTTCTTCAAGTCTTCAAATCTGTAAAAATTGGAATGAATTCGAAGGTAGTATGTGAGTGGATTTCTGCTAAAACAGACTATTCGCTCTTGTTTCTGAGAGTCAAATAGTCAACTGTCTATTGACTCATGCAAAAATTCAAACTTGTAGTCTAATTGTTAAAAAGGCATCACACATCACTTTAACAATAAAACCTCATGTTAATCAAGTTCAATTGAGTTTCATTGATTTCTATGTAGGTTTCTGTTAAGGTTGAAGTCTAGTCTAAATTTGTATCTGTTGCTGATCGTTAGTCAAATTCGTCAAGGCAGTTAATTTGTTAATATATCCATTTTGTGAAGGTGGTAAATTTTTTTATTATCCATTTTTGGTACATCCATCCAGGTTGGTTACTGTTCACTGGTGAACATATCAGTTTTCCTTTTACTGATTTTGATATTTTTCATGGCAGATAATGACTGAAACTAAAGCTCCAGCACACAGTTAGCTAATCACAAGTGTTTTACAACCAGTTTTATTTTTTTTTCTTAACCATGTTTAAGAACTGTATCTACTGTCTTTCTTGGAAATAAGAATTGTAACTTTTTAAGTTGTAAAGGCAGCCAACAATTGACATGGCATGTTGTCAGTGGTTGTTGTATGATATTTCCTTTCAGTTGCAGGTAGTCTCATTTGCGAAAACACAAGCATAAATAACAGAAATGCTTGTTACTTTAGAGTACCAGTCAGACATGCGATCTTTGTAATATAATTGCTTAGTGTAATTGCTGTTGCAATTGCAGGCTTTTTCTTTTTTATTCATTTCTTATGTGACTATTTATCATCTGATTTATTCTCAATAAAAATAATGCTTTTTACTGTAGGAAAACAAGAATCATTTCATTTTCCGTGTCTCTGATTACTTGTACCTCTCCCTTTATGAAATCCTTACTTCATATTGAAGTACAATGAAAAGGGTGCTACATCATTGCAGCAAAGTGTAGTTCCTCTGAGACAACTGACTCGAGCCTTGACTATTTGTTTCCCTCACAATCATAAATAATTATTGAGCACTGATTGCTTAAATTTGTATAGTATTTTGTCCTAGTTGTGTTGATACTTGATAGTTGTTTGAAGGGTGGATAGCACTATAACTACTGGATAAATCACCATCCATTGGATGACTCAATCGGTTTTGCTTGCGCTTATCCACTGGATAGTGATTTACTCGGTGGATAGATCTATCCACCTTTTGAACCGAGGCCAGATGGCGAGCGTTAAACCTGATGTTACATCGTCATTCCTTGGTGTTTAATACTCCCGCTCCCTCCAGTGTGAAATGGGATGTGTAAATAAACTTGACTTAGTACGCAGTACGCAGTGGAAAACGAGATCAAGCATTCTTTTCTTGACGAGTGATCATCACAACCTCGTTCCCAGGGCTTTCCTCTGCTGAGGAGGAGGTGGGCGGGAAAAGCCCACCACCTCCTTGGCAGAGAAAAGCCGTGGGAACGAGGTTGCGATCATCAAGCTTTCCAACCCCTGCGCATGACTTTCTGCATACCTCTTACTGCGTGAAATGCAACCATAATTATTGTTTCTTTCGTCAGACTGCATAACATCATCTTTGCCGTTGTGGTCACTATCTTAATGACAACAGTAACAGTAATAATGACAGCATTGACAATGATGCTAAAAAATCTAGATGGATGTCTGAGGGAATTTAGGAGAAATGTCCACCCTTCTTGCCTCCATGCCACACCCCCTTATTATAAACCAGAAGCCCAAAACACGGAGCGTACAACTCCCCATCCTCGTTCCCAGAGCCCATCGTTTCTCTTAGCAGGCAAGGCCTTTGCACGAGAAAATGAAGGTCTGTGGAGACATAGGAAATTCTAATTTTTTTTTCATTGGTTAGCTTGCGAACAATAAAAAAATTGAACCGGAAGTTAAAATGGCCCGGGGGGGTAAGCT
>BLFK01000490.1:1451467-1484185 GCA_014634185.1 Astreopora myriophthalma
CCGCAAAAATATCAATCCATCGGCGACCTTAAAACCACCTTGAAAAAGAGAGGCTCCTGGAAGACTCACCAAAGAAAACAGTGCATAATTTCCGAAATACATGTATGTGTTACAATAAAACGGTTTCTCCTAGGAATCATCCTGTCAAAATATTTGGAGGAAAAAGAAGCAAGGAACCAGAGTTTCCAAACGTGCTAGAGCTTTTAATTTGAAAACAAATGCAGTTTGACGGTAATTTTCCAAAAAAAAAACCAACAACAACAAACAAGTTGACGCCCCTGAAAGCTTCGCACAGAGACTCTTGGAATGTAATGCTTCTGAGCGCCGCCATGTTTAGTATAAAGTTCACGACTCATATATGAACTCCGGAAGTCCTTAGAATCCTGTCTCCAGAGCCCTCCGTTTTCTCGTGCGAAGGCCCTGCCGGTTAAGAGAAAGGATGGGCTCTGGGAACGAGAATGACAACTCCCACGTGCGAGGGCGATTTTTAGACGAGTTTTTCCCTCGAAAATTTCAGTTTCAGTCCGCATGCGTCCAAACAATTAATTATGCAAGGCTTATGATTAGTGATTGGATGAGACTGGTTCCTATGGGAGACTGAATTCGCCAGAAAATCAATCCAGAAATTCCCCGTCTGTGAAAACGTCGTGACACCGTAGGGAGCATAATTGAATTGAACATGTAAATTTAAGTCTGACCTTTTTCTGTTCATCCGTTCGGAAAAAAAAAGACAAAAATTACATATTATACATCCTCGGAGACCCAGGGGCAGTTAGTGGGGGCGGGAAAAAGTCTAAACGGGTTTTTCCTCGCCCGTTTAGACTTTTTCCCGCCCCCACTAACTGCCCCTGGGTCTCCGAGGATGCATATTATAAGGCTTAACATTTTATTCAATTCCGTCACTAATGTATGCTCCCTGTGGTGACACTAATACATTGAAGTTGTACGCTCCAGGCGGTTCTTCTTCTTACTCTAACTGCACATGCGTCGCACGCGTCGGGCAAGAACTGGGAGAAGTGATGAAAGGCAACTGTGTAATTGATTGCAGGCTTAAGTTAGTAAGGCCGGTTACATCTCGACGCTGTTTTCGACAATGAACAGCCAAAATATACTAGTGTTGGCCAAAATGAAAGTGACTTGGAACGCGGTTTTGTTAATCGGCGGCTAAACTTTGTCTAAATAACCCACCCATAGTTTTTTTGGTCCTTTACTCTCTGCTAGCATTTTTCATGTTCATGAATCTCACTCCAGGTTAAAAGTGACCTTGAGGTATATATTTTAAACACGTCTGTATCTTAAGAGTCCCTTTTAATGCTGATTTGGAGTTTTATCCATTTTCTTTTCCAATTAAAAAAATGAAAACGGCCATCTTTGCACCCGGCGGTGAGAGCATATTCAATAGGTGGTTTGCAACCAACCTCTAGAGACACATAATAATGGTGAAACGTACAAATGCTGGTTGACGAACAAAAAGAGGTAATTAGAGATCAACTGTTTTCGTTAACCAACATGGCGGCGATGACGTAACGCGGAAACCACCGCCGGGTGCAAAGATGGTGTGTCTGTATCGGCCGCTGACTTCCATTATTTTTTTTTTCTCAGGAGTGTTCCAGTGAGTCCGCAATCATACGGGTTAGGGCCCCAAATGAACCTTATCAGGCCGCTTGGGGCAATTCCAGGACCCATCATATTTGGAGCTTTTACTTGAACAAGTAAATATATCTTATTCACCGGCCGGGAGGTCCTCCGTATCTATAGGGAAAAACTGTGCCCGGGGTCTCGAGTACTGCCCGAAGCGACAGGCCATGCTCAAGAACTCCAAAGCTAAAGGGGAAGACCACATGCCTTGAAAAATATTTAGGGCTAAATGAGTCCTACAACAACAAAAAGGCGTCGCACAAGTACCAAGGTTATACGAACTGTGATCTGCCAGGGTTATTTGCGACCGCGGAAAGATTTGGTTGAAAAGAGCAACTACTCAATAGTCTTCATCACAGCTGGTATTGCAAACATTATTAGTTTGCTAAAAATCAACCTAATAACAGACTTTAGTACGGATTCGGAAGTCCGAAGGCAATTTTGTATCAGACTTCACTTTTTTCTCCAGTTCATTATTACAGGCGCGGTGAAAAAGGTTATTGCTTAGAATACGACCACACTCGACTAGCACAAGGTGCGTCTGCTTGTGTGCTGGTTGATCACCTTCACGTGTTTTGATCTGTTGGGGTTTTTTGCCGGCGACTTGAGAAGAATGAAAAGACCCCAGGAGAAATTGACCCAAGTAACCACGATCAACTGTGAATAAGAAATGAGCTTTTTACAAGCCAAATTTTAGTTTTAAGAGAGCTGTCTACAATTTAAGCATGTTATGTAGTCTGTCATCCCATGAAGCGATTTAATTAAGCATGTTATCTCTCAACGCTTTAGTCATCAGAGCCTAGACAAGTAGTGCGCTGACCAGTATCTTCGTCGATAAGAGTACAGACAACGCTAAACCACATTCGATTTGTTTTTAGCAAAATATCAACGTCCACTTTAGAGTCACCCATGTTTGAGAGATGAAAAGGGCATGACACGCTGACGCAAGCAACGTTGTCTAGACTCTTATCGACAACGGCAAATTAGCCAATCAGATTGTTCTTTATGTTCTTCCCCTCGGACCAAATTTAGCCGCGAAACGGTGTCGGAGAAGTGGTTACCGAACGAGTGGTCCCTGCGAATCTCACTTCCATGACACTACAGTGCAGTGTCCGACTGTCGGTTCTAATTGGTAGATATTTTAAGGTCTCAGCAACTCAAAATTTACGGCTGACAAGAACGCTGACAAGCAGGTGATGGTGCGATTGTCATTGCTTCTTTTTAATGACGTTTTTGAAGCGTATGGTTGCGTTTGACAGTTAGCATCTACGGTAATAGCCGAGTGAGATTCGGAGGGACCGGAAAACAGGTTTTTCTTCTCTCGCTCACCGCTTCGAGGCCAAAACTCGCCCGAGGAGAAGAAAGAGAAACCTCTGGGACCAGAATAGGGACTGTCGCAAGTTATTTTAAGAATACCAACAACGTTGACCAACACATGGACTCTCACTTCATCAAAAGAACTTTGAATCTTTGCACCTGATTCTCGTTTTTCAAAAGCCCCAAGAAGTTCTTATAACTATTTGTCTCCTGCCAAAAATTGAACTTAAGGCAAAAACTGTAAATAACAAATCAGCCGATATCCAAATGCATTAAAGCACAAAGGCCAAACTTTAAATAACAAATCAGTCGGCACCCTTTAAGTAATCCAAGAGGGATCCATTAAGGGCCGATTACATGAGCCGGGCCAGCCCGGTTTGCCGAGATCCCCGCTCACCAGTCAAACTCACTAAAAATCAGCTTTGCCATTATATGACCAACGGGCCAGCCCAGTTAACCGAGATCTTGGCATCGCGAAACCGATGTCCCGACTAGTCGGGCTGAGATTTTTCCATGTAATCGCGTTCACCGGGCCAGCGATTTCTGACTTTACTCCACTTTAGAGCAAAACGGTCCACTAAAATAGTGGGGTTTCTTTATGTTTAAACAGAGGACATATATATATACATATATATATATAAGAAAGCAAACCTTAAGGCTGCTTTAAATTGTAAAATGGTGAATTTTAATAATAGTTTAGCGAAATAAACGTCCCTCGACTTCTTGCTGTTGTTGTCTTTTTTCACACGACATATTCTAAATTTAGCCCAAGCCGGGCTGGCTCGCCTTATGTAATACGGGGTGAAACTCATCCCGGCAAACCAGACCAGCCAGGCTGATGTAATCCGATCCTTAGCCGACAGCTTTCGCTCCTACCTCTTTCCAGCCCAAGAGCATTTGGGGTAAGCTGATTCAGTTCCGATGACAAGTGAATCAAAAGATGTTGGCGGGGAAAGGAAAATGGCCGATCGTGGCCTAATGACGGGATTTTTGCCTTTTTATATACAGCGCACTTACCCCATAAAACCGGCGCCTACTGTGAAATCAGATGGAGCGTTCTATTCTCTTAGCTTCACATCACGAATTTTGCGATTCGCAACCCTTATTTTAAACTTTATTTTGAGTGGTAAATGAACGAAAACAGCGCGCATACGACCGACGTTTGTAATTTGAACTTGTATTTAGGGAGGCGGGCGGCATTTTCTTCAAGATGTCAAAAAAGGTGTTTTATTTCGCAGGTGTTTCTTATTATGCCTTGGCTGTTTCCGGCGCTGTCAAGAAAACGTCGCACCTCTGCATTGTTTCAAAGAGCAAGCACTGAAGTGTAATGATATCGGTACTCGGAGCTAAACATGTGATATTAAATTCTTCCCACTACAGAGGAGTTTATTCGGGGCTTCATCAATCGCTGAGTACATACCTGTTATACTTAGCGTGTCTTCCCTCGCATACAGCGCCGGGAGGTATGACAGTGCTTCTGGACAATAAGGAGTTATGGGAAAAATTCAGAGAACATCAAACAGAGATGATAATTACGAAAGAAGGAAGGTACGGTCTGTATTCGACCATTTTCAGTCTTTCTTAAACATATTTTATGTTCTGAGACCTTACTTTAGAATCAAGATATCTATGTAAATCAATGCTACATCATTATCGTTGTCCTGCGCACCGTTTGTAGCAAGGTCGCAAGTCACTCTTGTCTCAAGTAGGTTTTTATGGCTGAGTGAAAGCGGTTCCATTAGATGTTTCATGGCATGCTTTCATGCAGAGCTTTAAGAAGTTACTCTGAATTGAGGTACAATTATACTCACACGATCGTGAACCACATCAATTTACTGTTTATTTGGGCGGGTGTACAACCACGGCATTGAACGAAATTCTACCTGTAATGTCCCATCGGCGTGTACTCAGAAGTTGATACCTTCGTGAGTTAAGTATCAGGCTTCTTCCTCACGTTACCACAATGTGAACCGCGTGAACAGATATGTCCAAGATGTTGACACTTTTGACGCCTTCCAGTAGCTGTCGAAAAACGCAAAGCATTTCCTTTCATGATATTTGGGAAGTACAAATACTCAAATTTTTCAAACTTTCGTTATTGTGAAGCACATTTCTATTCATATTTCTGTTCATAACTGAAGAGAACATAAATTTGTGTGGCCTTCCTAAGATCATTAAACCTGGACAATTCTGTTTATACGTGTAGGGTGAAGGGACTAATTGGAACTACAATTGTAGGTCCTTACCATTTACACGTAAAATCCGGAAAATCCGAATTTCGTTTCCGATGTGGATGCAATTGTATAATAGCATGCAAAACAACAAGGAAATATGCCCGGTGAGGGGAAAGTGGAAAACAGCAACTGCTATTTTCAGCACGTCTGCGTAACACATTGTCTGTAATGTGGTAATGTTCTTGCTGACATGTTTGAGCCTTTGGGTGATAGGCTGAGCAAAGGCCAATTATTCTCCTCCGCGAAACTCTTTCCCGAAAACAGACGGAAAATTTGTTCTCCGCGCACATTGTTATGGCATTATGACCATACATACGGGGAGGTTAGTCGAGTTATTGTGGCGCTTTAAAACAGGATGAAAATCGAAGACAAGTGCCACTTACACGTAGTGGCTTAAAGCCGTAAGACTGTTTTTATTTCTTTTATTTCAAGGCGCATGTATCCAGTGCTTTCATTGGCATTTCAAGACCTTAATCCCAAACAAATGTACGCAGTCATGATAGACTTTATGTGCGCAGATGAATTCAGATACTGCTTTGACATGACCTCCAAACAGTGGGCTCCTTGGCGCCAAACAAAGCAAGATGAAGACGTTCCAGGCCCCAGAATGTACCTTCACCCGGAGACCCCAACGACTGGGGCACTACTAATGAAAAGCGTGCTAACTTTTAAAAGGCTCAAGTTAACAAATAGTTACCAGACGGCTTCGAAAACTATTCAAGTAAGTTGGGATTCAAATAATCTCCACTGAAACATTATATGTAGCAGCTGGATTTAGGTGAGCGATTAGAGCTTTTAATGTGACATTATATCTTGAAACAAAATAATCTGACAGAAGATAGCAGTGAGCAGTGTTTTGACAATATGGAAACTATCTAGTGTCCGACGAAACACCATATGGTTATCGTCTGTTCTCTGTGAGATATCACACCCGTGTTTCAGTTTCTATTTCATGGGGTCTATCCAATTTCAGAAACACAATGATTTCTGAATGACAGTCATTTAAGCAATGGACGACACATTTCTATGGTTAACAGGCTGATAAACCACGCGAGATGTTGGAAGAACACAAGAAGATTTCTTCGCGTGTTCTTCTAATATTCCAAGTGGTTTATCAGCCTATTAGCTATAGAAATGTGTGGTTTATAGAAGACGCACAAAATTCCCATCAGTTAACTAGCACAATAAAGCATATACCTGATTGACCAATCAGAGCGCACGCATTGATTTTTTTTAATCACATAACTATAACAAAATCCAAATGAACAGCGTACTAAGGTCAACTTACATTTAAAGAGCACAAGGGCAACAAATAAACGTACTCAAATGTTTTCGTACGTGGACTTGAATATTACAAGCCAATCGTTTCAGGCAATGTTCCTTTCACTCGTTCGAACAAAATCAGCCGGGTTGGCTGGTGTGAAGAGCCCCTCTTAAAGGGGCAGTGTCACGCTATTTGAGCCGTACTCTAAACGGCTAAAAACCGCTTGCGCGTCAACGGAAGCCCGATATGATATGGTTCTTGTTAATGAAACTTTAGCATTATTTTTCGGCCAAAAATAATGCTAAAGTTCCGTTAACAAGAACGAAATTAGTGCACTGAAACCCGGCATTTTTTCCCATCTGCATCTAAGGATGGCGAGGACGGAAATGGATTAGAACTTGAAAAAGTTGGCGAACTTTTTCAAGTTTGGACAGGGTGTGTTTCAAAAATCGCCAAAAAATTGAAAGGGATAGTTTTTCTTGTTAAAATTCATTTCATATTTTCTTTTTGGTTTGTCAGGAATGTTGTTACTTGTCAGCTTGAGTACCAAATTTCAATTTTCAGCCATTTTTAAAAGACCTAAATAGACGAAAACTACCGTGACAATGCTCCTTTAATTGTCATCCTGAAGTTGAAAGTTCAGCGTTCAGCTATTCGGTGTTTATTTGCAGGTGTTTTTGCTGAACACTATGCGACGATACGTTCCTAGAATCCACTTGATTGAGAGTGTTGACGGCACAAACTTTGACTATCAAATGCGAAAAGAGTTCTGTTTCCCAGAAACGGAATTCATAGCAGTGTCGGCGTACAGGAATAAGAAGGTAGACATAAACCTTTCTGACTTTGCGACTGAGCCAGAAAACTAACAGTGAATCACTCTGTACGATGCCATAATAAACAAAAGCACAGGAATGAACTGCTCGGTAGCCTTCCTTTGATTGGCTTTCAGCCTGCGAGAAAGTGGTTGCCCGTAAAAGTAACTGTTCTTTTTATCTCTTCGTTTTAAGATCATCAAACTTAAAATAGACTCCAATCCCTTTGCTTCCGCTTACAGAAGTCATGGTCTTCATGGGAAAGCTAAGAGGTGAGTTAAGTGCTGTCCCGTATGAGCCGTTCAGATTAATCGTTTTCGTTTTGTTTTTGCAAAACACAAGAATAACCAGGAGTATTGAAACAAAAATCATAAAGGGTGTGTTGTGTATGTAAGCACCTCACAAAGTTTCAGAAACGGTAAAGGGCTGGCAAGGGCAAGGTTCTACTGCAATTGCGAGGCAAGGAAGTACGCTACATGGAGTCTAAGCTAGTAGAGTAGCTAGGTTATTATTTGTCGGTACGCATGAATGTTCGTAGTATCATCTCATTTCTAGGGCACTCGGGCGTGGCAACCACATTGTCTTGTTGTGGTTGTGTTCTTATTTAACTTTCACCATTTTAGCATACTTTCTGGCACAACTTCAGGAAAATAAACGACCATTACCAATAGCATACCATGTGGACTATTGTAATTAGCTTACGAACAATACCTTTTAACTTGAATTGCCCTTCTCTGTGACAGGCGTCGTATGGAAATCAGGAATGGATTCAGGGATGGAGAAGCAACTTTAAACGACGACTCACTCTCCAACAGTTCAAGCGTCGAAGACAACCTGAGTGACAACAGAGAAGGCCGTTACTTTGGAAACAATTCCCCAACGAACGATTATTTAAATGAACCCGACCCACTGCAAAAATACGATGAGAAACAGTTAAACGGAATGCAAGCAGTGTTACCATTTCTTAAAGGTAAGAAGCATTAGAGCATTACCAACTCTCTAACAAAGAGTAACTCCCTGTTTTAAGGACTGTTTTCATTTTAGTGCTTCACTTGCCGAACAGTTTCAGTATCATAACAGCATCCTCATGCATGATTTCAGTTTAATTTGCAAAAGCCCCTGTAAATTGTCAATCAATGAGGCAATGAGTGGACCAGCCGGTATTGAGTGTAGCCAGTTCACGTTTGTGTATCATGATTGACGGCAGTATCGTTCAGTGAATACTTCAGGTTTGACTTGGAGATTGGCACATCCACATCCATTCATATTAGCAACAATTCTACAAATGTTAAGCTAAGTTGGGATGAGGACACTTGGCGGTGTCCAACATGAGTCTTATGCATCTCGTCTGCCGTCAATCTTGGACATACAGCCTAGTATGAGGTACTGATTGGCAATCAGCAAGACGTTAGTTAGGCCTTAAATTCAAAACTTAAGAAATGAAAGACTCGGTAAATGATTATACTCTGGGTGAGTGAAGGCCGAATAAATTTGTTGTTCGCTCGCTTATTACGCTTTATGCCTCTTCCTGCTTGAACAACGGCGGACGTATTTTAGTCTCTTTTGGGCAGCTTTTTGGGAGAGGAATTCCTTGACAGGTCAGTCGGGAATGCAAAAAATGTAAGGTTAAAATCTAACATTTAATAAAAGTTGGAAAAAAGTTGATAAAAGTTGATAAAAAAAAAGTTGAAAAAAGTTGATAAAAGTTGGAAAAAAAAGAACGCATATATTACCTCGCTGTAGCACAGTTGTAGATTTAAAAGTTCTCAGCACTTCCTTTTCTTAGGGGTAGAGTGCAGGTGGAGTGCGGGTGGGATTATATCACATCTTTCAGTTTGGCAAACTAAAAGCCGTTTTCAATCGAGTGTCGTAAAACCAAAACCAAAGTACTTAGAGTCAATCACGTGATGAAGTAAATCCACCCTTCAGCCAATCACAAATCGAAGTAATTCACGACATCCTTTCACTAACCAATCACAACACAACGCAAGTGAGGGCACCAACGGCGCCAAGGGCGGGAAAACCAAAGTGACTCATTCGCGATTGTTTTAGTATTGTATCTAATTGGTTAAAAATTTCGCGCAAGTTTTTTTTAATCCAATTATAGAGCACACTCAAACCAAAACCAAAGCAATTCCGCAATTAGAGTGGTTTTCAATGGAGTGTCGTAAAACCAATACCAAAGTAATTACTCCGACCAATCACAGCAGGTGCAAGCAGCGCAATGAGCAAATCAAAATTTCGTAGCAATTCTATGTAACTTGCTCAAAGCGCGGGAAAAATCGCGTGTGCAAGTCGCGATTGGTTTGGGTTTTCCTTCTCATTGGTTGATAAACTGGCGCGAGGTTTTTAAGTCAGTCACAAAGTGTAGCAATCGCAATGGCGTAATTACTTTCGACAGTCATTTGAAAACCGCTCTAATTTCGACCCTCAATTGAGAACTGCAATATACAACCAGTTTGTCTGTGTGACAGCATTACCACCATTTTTCGTCCGAACCTAGATCGACTGCGTAGAGATGTGTCCTTCTTCGTATACAACCGAGTTCGTCACGGGGCATGTAGCCAAGAACGAGTAGCGGATTTAACACAACCAGCCGACGGTTGGCCTGTAAACCAAGTAAAGAGTGAAAGAGAGTCGCAGTTAGATTGCATGGAATCCGCACAAGGGATGTCGAAGATAAATGAGCAGATGTCGTCTGAGTGTGATTCTGGATGCTCTGATTTACAAGATATCCTGTATAAGCGGGCTGAAAACCTTAGAAATTCAACACAGAATAGGATTGACGTCAGTGATTTTGTTAACTTGACAAAACAAAGAGATGAAGTGGGTGCTGCTGCCAAAAGTACAACCAGCAGGAGAAAAAAGTACTTTCCCAGGAAAGTGCAGAGGACAAATGATATGACTGTCTTAGACGGAAGCCACAAAAACAAAGAGAAAAGACCTGAAATACAGAATGGTGAACCAGATACCGAAAGAGAGGACGTGGTGTCATCGGAATTGCATGAGGTCAAGTGTTGCGGAGACGGTAAATCTGTGGGATCCTCATATTCGGTCGCTATGTCTCAAAAGCAAACAGAGGATGCATCATCGTTACTAGATTCTGATAGAGAGCCAAGTACTAAGGATTTGAACTCCGTCTATCAAACAGAGAAAGCAGAGAATGCATCATCCTTAGTAGAATCTGATAGAGAGCCAAGTAATAAGAAGTTGGACTCCGTTTTGGTGAGATTTCGGACTGCAGCCGGCTTGAGAGTGAGTCAGGAAAGTACACACCTCTCGGCAAAAGAATCTGGTGAGGAGTCAGCCAGTCCTCGTCCCACGCTGAAAGAGGCTGGTGCCGAGCTATCTTCGGGTAATGTCTCTTCTGCGTTACCGCTTCCTTCGAGGCCTCAGAAAACAGCGGACTCTTCTCTTGATGCCTTAATTCGTATGTGCTCTACGCCAGAGGGATCTTTGAGCGACCGAACCTACCATCCGTGGTCAAAACAAGAGCAGGACGCGCTTTCCACATCATCTTCCTTTTGCTTCCCTCTCGTTTCTTCAGAGTCACCAAACCAACACATATGTGAATTTCCGAGAGAGGCAGTTAGCTCTTGTTTAGCCTCAGAGTCATTTGGGAATGGCAATAGCAACATAGTCAGCCCGGCGTCTAAGGCCCATGACGGAACACGCCCTTCACCTACTTTGTCCACTGAATGCATGGCACCATACCTCACGCATAATAGGACCAGTTTAACAGCAACCACAGCAGCATCTACTGCCGTTACTGCTAGCGGGGAAATTTATCCTCACAACGCTATCATAAATGAGGATTTTGCGACGAGTAGATCTCAGATCACTTTCTCAGCAGCTGTGGAGGAAAGATCGTGTCCTGTTAATCCAGTCCATGCGAGTGAATTCAGCGGTGGGCGACTTCCTAGCATAACCAACCAGCCTGCGGCAGCTGGTGGTCACTCCAATGACAACAGTCCATATCCCATTATAGTAGACATCTTTTCCCTCACGGAAAATAGCCCGTATGCTGCGGCACAAAATGAAAGCTTGGATCTACCATCTTCAGTATATCCTCAATTCAGCCTCTCCGAGAATTCGCGTCTAACTTCATTTAACGAAACACACTTTGTGACACCAAACTCACATGGAACGGGTCAAACTTGTTATTCTGGCTTAATCGCTCTCGACAGCACTATATCCACACAAGCTCTTTCTCTAGATAAATTCTATTCGTTTTCTGTGCCGAAAAATAAAGAACGTGAGTCTCCCCGCTCGCGATTTCATGGAACGCGCCACTACAAGACAACACGGACAAACTTCAGTCGTTTGAGTCTGGAACCATTGTGCAGTGTGATTTATCCGCTAACTACGTCAAGATGACCTATCAAGGAATAAGTTTCTCTCTGGTGAAGAAACCGACCACAAAGTCATCATGAGGGATGAGGGATGATGGCAATTTCACTGTAATGTAAAAAGATCCATTCTACGGAAGGCTCATCCAGTTCGGTAGTTTTTTTCTTCTCTGGCAAATAATGGTATTCGTTTGCTGTTTGCTTGCATCTTGGAGCATTTATCGTTCCCGGATCATTGTTCCAACGTTAACCGTTCGCGACTCAGCTTCGTGATTTATTAAGACGAGACACCTGTTGTCGTTTGCGTGGGATACGCTATTGGATGTTAACATTAGCTTGGATGACAAACTGCGCCGGGTGTTTTTAGACCGGCCAGAAAAAACACGTGCTGCGAGTTGATTTAACAGCTTCAAAAATACAATGCTCTCTGGGGACGAGGCATCCCACACATGTCAACCATTTCAAAAATTAAAAAGAAAAACCTGTCGATTTGCGGCCCGAATATTACCACACGCCAGGCAACTAAAAGCGTGGTATGCCACAGCAATTACATTTGGCTCGGTTTGCTTTTGCAATCGTTGTCGGTTTCATTGTTTTGCATTGTATTTACGCACTTTAACCTTTTCCCTTCGGGTCAAGGCGTCCTGGTTAGTTAACTGGGGCTGAATTCAGTACAAGTCGGTGGTTAATGTAAGATGGTATGCAACCGCAATTTCATTGAACTTCCCCTGGAACTCTAAGTGATCAGTTTTGAGACAGTCTTTCAAAAAAGTGGTCAGCTAGCTGTGCAAATTTGCGGAGGCTGAGGAAAAGGTAATCAACGGCAATTCGTTAGGTTTCTCTATTAGCGTGGAAAAGTAAATTAACCACCGTGGTTCGGTAGGTTGAAATAACGCGCGACTGGTTTGGATGCGTCTGTCATTTTTTTCGACGTCGTCGGGGATGTTCGCGTAAACGGTCGCCAGGGTGTCCCCCTGTCTCGCTCATGTGTAGATCTTGATGCATTGTGCACAGGTTATGCAGTATACTACGTTGGGGGAGGTGCCGCTTGTTATTGCCACATTACGCGCCGACCGCACTGTAAGATGCGGTTTTGAGAACTCAAGTTGCTTCAGTCCCTCCTCGCGGTTCCGGTTTCTCACAGAAGCCTTTACGTAATAGGCTGAAGTTTAGCGGAAAACTGCCCTTTTCAGTGGACCAGACGTGCGCGTAAAGGCTTTGGTGAGAAACCGGAACCGTACGCGAGGGGGACTGAAGCAACAGTTTTCAAAACCGTAGATTACAGTGCGGTTGGCGCGTAATGTGGCAATAATAAGCAGCGTAAATAAAATAAAGTAACATAAAAAGCGGCGACAAATTACAAACCATACTCTGAAATGATGTGAAAGACGGGGAACATTTACAATGAAGGAAAACAAATTCTAAATTCTTTCATTCCACTAATGTAAAAAAAAAAAGAAAAAAAAAGAAAAAAGCAAAACGTAAAAAAGCCGAACTCATCAGACCGCAGACCAAGAGAAAATAAACTGAGGGGTAGACCTAATATCAAGGTTCCACATCTTCACGGCAAAATGTTCTAGTAGGTTTGTAGAATACTGCAACAGTTTTTCTGCGGTGTAATACTCAGTACAATATTCGATAGAGTTCTCAGCGTTCACACGGTCACAAAGTATTTCCTTCACTTCCTTTTCACACCAATTACAAATATACGCTTGTCTTAGCTGTGTACAATCAAGGTTAACTGTCAGTCAGCCTAACTAGAGCAAAATTCATAACCTTGTTCTTTTACCAGACCACTGAGCATCTCTAGATGTAAACCACGTCGTAAAGAACTGTGTAACAGCTAAGAGCTTGTTCCAAATCACGGTAAATCACTATTCATTTTACCGATAAGAGATTACAGACTGATGAAGTGCCACGACCGAACTTAACCAAAATTCATCAACAGCATCTTATTTAAAACGAGTGGATCCCCCTTGGTTTCCCGGCCGTAAATGTCATTCGTGTATAAAATATCACATTGCGTTGAGAAAATATAATTTAATTTATGTTAAAAGCAATTTTCCTATTGACGATCAACTTGTCCTTGTGCACTAAAGACCGGATATCGAATCTCGCTCAGACAAGTAAAGTGAGTACATCCGTTCTCTTTGCAAACAAGTGCCCAGAAGGCTTAAGTTCAACAGTCTCTATATGAAGCGGCATGTCATACATATTCCTAATTAACCTCCTCGCGTTCTACTTCTTTACTGTCAAAAACAGTCAAAGGAGTTGTGTTTGGCACAACTGAAGGCCCGCACGGCGTTGAATTTCAAGACATTTTCACCCTCTTTCATTCGTCAGGCCTCATCTCTTGGGCATCCTTAGTTACTTATCACTAAGGAACACTGATGTGAGATATGCCTTTGAAATGCACTGCATTTAAAAAAACTTTCGACTCTCATATACAGTTTGGTAAACAGTGAGAGAGAATTTGCGACAATTCCAGTCACGAAGAGCAAACAATCCTATTTAGAGTAAGTGATTTTTTGCTGCACGAGCAAACAAACAAACATTCAACTCCTTAGTGTTGTTGGTAGTCAGTAGAAAAAGAATGACGACCGTCACAATCAGCCATAAAACATAAAACAATGCTTGTCGTTGTCCAATCGTATCCTTTCTTTTCATGGTGATAAATCATGTGTAAAGATGAGATGTCAGTATGTGCCACGTCAGTTTTTGACTTGAATATAAGCGATCCTTGAATTATGCAACTCATTCAATAACGGCCGGAAAGAGTGCATAATATCCTTATCTAGAATGCTCATTGCCTCCTGAATGAGTAAAACACTGGCATTATATCATGCGGGAGAGTTCCCGAGGCAAGAGTTTTATCCAAACCCGCTCGAGTAATAACAAAGTCAAAGTGCGTACTAACTGCGTGGTACTCGCAGGAAAGGGTGTTATACAGCCTTTCACTCTTTACTTGGTGAGTAAACTTTTGTTTTCAACGAAGAGTAAACAGCGAATATTTGTGATTTCGATTTCGTGTCTTTTCACTATCAATAATCGAGAGTGCATCAATTACCAGTGGTAACGAATGCTCAGCCGGAAAAACGCAAATCTAGCTTTGCTTGGAAATAACGGCAAGCACTCGCGTAGACTTAGATGTTAATTCTTTTTTCTCCAGGCAAATCGCTGAAATTAAATCAATGATGAAAGATCATTTAATTTCTAGGGTTTTCATCTTTGTAAAGAAAAGCTCTGTTTCGGTCAGTGCAAAAATGTATGCCACCACTTCAATACGGTCAACATTAGCTGCTTTCTCTTGCCGGAAAGGTAAAACGAATGAACGCCAAACCAGGGAACTCAAATCTCCCAGAAACAACTTGTTTCTGAAGTAATTACATGAAGCCTGAAATGATTAGCAAGGTTGTAACAACCGAGCCACATATTGCTCCGGCAATCGAACGGGAAAGGAAGCCACAAGTACGAAAAGATCATGATCCCTGACCAAAATTACTTTTACAATTTGTGGAGCATCCTCGTGTGAAAAGGAGTAGTAGGAGGCGTATGGTTCATTGGTCAAGACTTTCTGAAAGTCTCCCTATGCATTTCAATTACTTCATCTTAATTTTTTTTTTTTTCACGCGAGTGTTTTCATTCGCATCGTGTCTTTGAGTTAGGCTCTTAAACTAGGGTGACTCGTTGAGTGACTCTCCTCTCCAAACTCTCCTGTGTGATCATAGAGTTCCTTTCTTTTGGTTAACGATGTCCTGCCAGACAAAGTAGTTTTACCCATTTAATTTGTTCAACATGAAGTGGTAGCGTGACAATCAAGTGAAAGCTCGTCAGCAGAAATGAGTTACAATGGTGGTCATTGGTTTACAAAGTTAAAAACAGTTTTTGCAAGAACAAACCATCCTTTGAAACGGAAAAAGAATTATAACGAGGCGATGATGTGGCATCCCTAACGGCAGCTGGATGGCGGGCCACTTCAAATGACATTTTCTTTAACTCACCACCCGAGTCAGATATTGCAATCGCATTTTTAGTAACAACTTAAACGCTTGGTTGTTTAAAATTCCTAGCACAAGTACAAGTCATTTTATATTTATGATAAGCGCGAAAAGCTTTGAAACGTGATATATATGTTGTAGGTTAAAATGAAATTCAGGTTAAAATTATTTCAACCTAGTTTGATTCTCATTTTCCTTTGTATTTTAAGCATAATCATGAATAATTAATGTTAGGAGACAAAGAAAATTGAGAATCAAACTAGGTTGAAATAATTTTAACCTGAATTTCATTTTGACCTACAACATATATGTGTATATTTTGCTGCAGTGAGCTTCTTTGTGTGTATATATAAGTCAGTCGTAGAAACCACTGTCATACGGCTTTTGAAGGAGTGAGCTTAATATCCAATACAACATTAAAACCAGATTCAACGGACAACTAAATCTTATTCCTCTAACTTTAGAAAGCGTTAATACTTTCTATTCCTTCCGAAGTCTTCTAAAGAAGCTAATTGTTCGGCTGATGTTTAAAAGAAAATTCCAGAAAATGTCATCATGAAAAAGCTAAGAATGTAATAAAACGCTCTCTAAAAATGTAACTTCGCAAAAAGGCATTATCGGCTAGTGTATTTCACACCTTTGTGGCCTATTGCCCCCCCGTATTCTTTTGCCTTTTGCAGTGGAAAATTCTCGTGCACCTACCGCTGATGCATTAAAAGGATGCAAAACGCAGACGCTCAAGGCATTCAGGCAATCAATGGTACCATATGACTGTACTGGCTTTCAACAGACCACCAAATAAAACGGAAAGACACAACCCTTTAGATAGCGACAATTTGAGCTATGACTATATTGATTCCCTTTCTACCGGCTTTGTCTTGTAACTTGTACCTTGTAAGCGCGCAAATAAATCACATCTGAATCTGAACCTGTTTGGGATAGAGCAGGACAAAACCGAAGGGAAAGGTCCTGGGAACGGATGGGATCTTGAACTCCCAAAGTCTACAGTTGATGGATGCGCGTTAAGCTCTGACCGAAAACGAAAACAACTCACCCAAATTACGTCCTTTTCAATGTTAGGTGTCATCAAAAGAAACTCAACATTTAATAGATGACTTTATGATACTATAACCACGGCACGCAACACATGATGAGGCGTTGTCACGTTTGCAATCATGCATCATTTTGAAACAGAACGAAAAGTAAAATACATCGCAGGTTTCTGTACAACCTTTTATGCACTGAGATTCCTACGACATTTTCCTTCTAAGTTTTATAACGCTCTGGACATATCCGTTCATTCCGCAAACTTTTTGGAAAATTAAGAAGAAACTTCTACTTTAGCGCAATCGTTCTCAGACATAAGGATACTACAGTCATTGCCTGTTTCAGTGGCAGCGTTGTTTTCTATGAGTTGATAACCGAGCTCTTGCTGAAACTGGAATCGAAGCGACAACATGAATGACCCTTTTCTAAATTTGAAAAACCAGCCCCAAAACCCCAACCTGACTTCCATTTCCTACCATCCGCTTGGCCCCAAGAGGTGAGGACCTAAAAAAAATAGTAAATATTCAAGAAAAAAATGCGAAAGACTTCGTTTCGTGGATTCTAAAGCTTTGAAGTTATAGGATTAAAGTTCCAAACATCTCAAGCAGGTGTGATAAACGAATTGGAAAGAAAGATTGAATGAGGAACACACAGTCATTTACTGACATTGAGCCTGGATACAGAAGACTTCAAACAAAATGTTTGCAAAGTGAGGAGTAACCTCTGTCCAATTTAGAAACCTTAACAAACTCACAATACAGCGTCAGTGAATGACACACATAATCTGAGGATGCTCCAGGTCCGGAAATTAGTCCATCTGAAATGTTTCTGGCTAAAATTTTTTGCAACTCCTTCCGGAATAAAACCTCTGGAAACTTTGGGGGTTGTCTTACTACGATTCTCAGTTGAGTAAGGCACGAAGGAAGTTTGGTGGTAAAGTTTTGACATTCAAATTACCATTTTGTCAAGGGCAACTTGCTATGTTTCCAATGGTAACTTTTCATATTTTGACATTATTCAGTGACAAAGCAGGCCAATCACTGAATGACGTCAAAATATGAAAAGTTACAGTTGGAAACATAGCAAGTTGCCCTGGACAACATGGTAATTTGAACGTCAAAACTTTACCACCAAACTTCCTTCGTGCTTTGCTCAACTGAGAATCGTAGTAAGACAACCCCCAAAGTTTCCAGAGGTTTTATTCCGGAAGGAGTTGCAAAAAATTTTAGCCAGAAACATTTCAGATGGATTAATTTCCGGACCTGGAGCAACCTCAGATTATCCGTTAGATTTCTTTCAGTACAGTTACTTGTTCATGTAAAACTACTGCTTCCGTGATCCCGCGTGGGCGAACGGTCATCGAATATGCGAGTGTTCCCGCTCTCTTGCAGTCCCGTCGGTAATAGATGAATAATAAAGATCGATGATTGATCTCAATCTCCCACTATTGTGCGCGACTGCTGGACCGCTGTAGAAGTCTCGTTTTGTCAAGGCAGTTTTAGTTGTTCGTGATTACTACAACCTCACTATTATTCAGTGACTAGACTACTCGGGTAATTTAAAACTGTACGAGACTTGTGGCTGCCGGAAGAATTAAGTTCGCTTGGCGGGTATTCTGAAGTTAAGCGACGATTTGTCTTTTTAGACAATCGAAATCATTCTGGCAATAACCTTCGTGGTTACACAGTTAAGTGATTTGTTCATTCTGTCACCCTCGCCAGGCGAGTTTGCCGCCATTCTACTACGATTTCGCGTCAGTTTGAAAAAAATATCAATCGCTGTTGTTTAGGAACAAAACCTAGCGTTATTAAGTTCGAAGTCTAATATTGATCATAAATAATTCAAGAGATAACTCATTTGGAGTCCGGCTCTCATTTTATCAGACCTGCAATATCAAAACACGCATTCCTTTTGCTCACGAGTCACGTTTCGCTATTTCAAGATGAATACCAGAGAGATAGACACGAGAGTCCGGTAATTTCTTCTCAGTCTTTAGTGCAAGACTTGGGCAATTGTTGACTTAAAAGAAAGGTGGAGACTTCACATTCGTGCAACATATGTTATTCTCAAAAGAAAAAAAGAGAAGAGAAAGAGAAGTAGCTGTGATCATTGCTGATTAACAAATCACTACGAACAACAAAACCGCGTTTTTTGTCACTTTCAGCCCGCGGCAGTGTGAGTTCATCTTTTTAAACGGCGAAAATGCTTGCCTTTCCCAACCAAGACTGAAAGAACTCATCACTGAAAAAAGAGGTAAGTCATTTAAAATTCACCATATCTGGAACTTTAAGTTTTGCGTGTAAATACCTCCTAGTGTAAAGACAAAAGTATAGGAACGGGAGTGAAAACTATCAGCGTCGCTGCACGCATGGTCAGTGAAATGTGACCAGTGCATTCTCCTTATATCGGAATTGCTCTTCATTACTTCAGTCCATTTTTCTTCCGTCACTATACCAGTGTGAGGCCTTGAAAGTTTTCCCTCTTTTCCTTTCTTTTTAATTCTTACTTCATTCGTCAACGCTAATGTAAAACAAACTTGATAAACTCGATAAAGTCATGAAATACTATAGTTAAAGTATGGAATCCAATTCTCTTTTTCTGCGGTCAATTATAGTGGTCTCCGTTCTAGTCAGCTATCTTTATTTAATTTAAGTGAACGTATTGGACTTTTATATTGTACTTACTGGTTGAACAAATTGGTTTTCTGGGGACAAAGTCGATGTTGTTTGTTGTTTCGTCAACTGGAACTGGAGCGGTTTTGTTGAGCTTTTGTGTTAGAACACTGATTTTCATTGCTACATGTTTTAACACAAGTCAAAATGCCGAAATCGAGTTCTCGCCATGGGACTGTTTTTTCGTGACCATTACCGCAATTGATACTGGCCATTTTGAAAACTTGTCACAGCGACTCCAACATATCCGCCTCTATATTTTGGCTTGCCACGACCTCGATGCGCTTTTTCTTTGATCAATTCACACAGATGACCGGTTTCCAAAAGGGTGAACAGTTATTATGCTTCTTAGTTGGTGCAGCAGTACTATCCCGGACTTTTGTTTGTTTCTAAACTACCTGCCAAAGATATTGAATAAGACTGAAAAAGACCACGAACGTAGCTCCCGACAAGTGGTTACCCGTACTTGTGGATGCATTACCAACTTGAATGCTCCTCAGTTCTGTATAAGTTATGCTTCGGTTTTTGTTCTGAACAATATCCAAGGTTTGCAAATTTGCATCTTTTAAGATGTCAGTTATAAACTTGAAAAAGAAAAGTGCTTTTACCGATCATGTGGCCGGACAGTATAACAATATTTGCAAACTAAAGCGGTACGCT
Organism: Astreopora myriophthalma; assembly: GCA_014634185.1. Taxonomy (NCBI): domain Eukaryota; kingdom Metazoa; phylum Cnidaria; class Anthozoa; order Scleractinia; family Acroporidae; genus Astreopora; species Astreopora myriophthalma. The sequence continues at coordinate 1,471,459 of BLFK01000490.1, forward strand.
CCTAGAAGGAAGAGGGAAAACTTTGTACGGTAGTACCCAGCGGACTTCAACATTTCCGGTTTCAAAAGATCTCACTCACGAAAGAAAAAGGTCACGTGACCTCATTATGCTACTACAGCATGCTGTCAGTTATTACAAAAAGTTACCTGTCAATTACAACCAGGCGAATCTTCGGAAAGGCAGGCTAAAAATCAATTAAGGTTTTTTGGGGTGCGTGTTTAAGATTACCCGAACACGTCTTGGTCGCCACTGTCGGTTTCGAATACTCAAGGCCGTTTCACAGACATAAGCGTTTTGTAGCTCATGTGCAGGCTTGTGAGCTTTCCTCTGATTCATTTGCTCAAAGGTACTTTCAGCTCATCACAATTTGTTATGTATGAAGTTGTAACCTCTGGCAAAAAAACTAGTGAAAGAGACGAGGAAGTGGTTATAAATTTTTAAACATACGACACAAGATGCCTTACAATGCTGCCAAAACATCATGCAGCAATTAGCTTCTGTTGCATGTCACTATATATTCCCCTTTGCAAACGTATATCATGATACCTTCTTTAGGAACTGACTAGCGTGAGTATATTGAATTCGGAGAAACTCCATTACGTTAAGAAGACTCACTTAACGTCAGTCTTGGGGAAAGAAGAAAGGCCCGGCCACAGAATTTCATCGTCACAAGGTAATTTCTTTATTTTACTACTGAATAAGCGCCGCATAATTAGACGCTAACGGCCTGGAACCGGCAGTACAGTTGCAATAAGTTTCAGTTTTCAATTTCACAGAACTGTTAGATCTGCAGAAACTTCTGCCTTCTTCCGTGCAAATGTTACAGGAGATGCAAATTTAAAAATCAAAAAACAATAAATTCTAATGAGTTCGTATAAACAATAATAGAAGAGTGTGGATTTCAAAAGATAGGCTTAAATTGATGTGTCGAAGTTGTTGATTAACAGGGGAGTGTTTTTCCACAAGATGTGCGAAAGCTTCCTTTATCTTTAGCTGGAAGACAATTCCGGCTCGATCAATTATGCCAACACTATCGCTGTTGTAATAAAAGTTTTCATAAAATCATTTTAAACTTGCCCAGATTGTTTCTCATAATGAAATGATGCGAAAGATCCATATAAAATGAATACGTCAAGAGCCCGAAAAACAAAATAGGAAACCCTTCGGAGTCTGAGCTTCTTAGTTATTTTGATAATTCCTTATCACAGTTGAACGTTCGAAAATATTGCAAATGCAATAAAGCAAATGAACTTATCGAAAAGCAAACTTTGTCGGGCAAAAAAATACAATTCTTGCCAATTATCTTTCGCACGCGATTGTGCTAATGGCGCAAAAAGATATGCGCAGTAAGGATGCGCATTGCTGCGGGGTACAGGTGTTAGTCCACGAATATTTTGACGAGACTAAACTTGCCCAAAAAACATGTAAAGCAGAAAAAGTTCAATAAAAGGCCTATAAAAGTATTCTTCAAGTTGTTATGTTCCAATACATTAGCTCTCAGAATCCCAATATAACATTCATGGAAAAGGACCACAAATTGTCCTTTTTGGATGTCCATGTATTGACAACCTGACAGACTCCCACTCTGAACCGCGTGTACAGCAAGAAAATCTTCACAGGCCCGTCATTGAGCTTTTTCAGTTACCCTTCTTTCTGTCTGAGATTGAAAACCGTCGCTTTATATTTATAATTAGAATATTTGATGAAGCGGTCCATGCATCTTAACATCATAATGCAGTAAGAATAGAAATTGAATGTTATTTGTCAGATAGAACCATGAGATAAAAACAAAATAGGAAACCTTTCGGAGTTTGAGCTTCTTAGTTATTTTGATAATTCCTTATCACAGTTGAACGTTCGAAAATATTGCACGAAAGCAAACGAACTTATCGAAAAGCAAACCTCTTGCGGCGAAAAGTCCTGGAGGTCAGTGCGGAGTAGACAAAACAAAATACTTAGTGTTATTTAAAACTCCAGACCGAACCCGGCTGAGGGATATAAGCTTCACTTGACGGGAATTTTTTTTTTTTTTTTTAATGCTTAAAATGCAAATGCAAATCAATTTTTAATATCATTTTAACTCGGCGCCGCTACGAGAGAGGACACCTTGGTGCCAACCTCGTTCCCAGGGCTTTTCTTCGCCAAATTCATTTCCTGTTAAATGCGCATTTGGTGTATCATCCCATTATCAAGGCGATGAAATCATCGCTGTCATCATGATCATCGTCATCTTAATCATCATTAGCGAACCTTCACTCTTACAACAAAGTAACAGTTGTATGTGTTGGAAATACTGGCTTATTTCAAACTTGTTTGAAAAAAGTGCAATAAATTCTCGGCAAATGGGACTGAAAAAGTTCTATCGCCTATGTTGTTCGCTTTTCTTATTTCGTTGCATCGATTGTGTGGTAGCCTTCAAGGAACAGACTTTCTGTTGTGTGTACGATCACAGGTCTTAACGCCTCATAAAACCTAAAGTGGAGGCACCGAGGAAACGGACTGAACCACGGTTCTAATCTTTCAAGAAAATATGATATAATCCAGCATTTCCAATACATTTAGCTCCAATTTGTTATTAGAGTGGAGAGTCCTTCAGCAGTATTATATACTTACTTTAAATGGTCCATTCTTTGAATTCGTTTCCCAGTTCATCTATTAGTCCTCTTTTTTTTTTGCAAATCTTGTGAGACCAGACACTTGTGCGTGGTGTAAGAAGACCCAGGTCAACCTGCAAATGTAAATTACGGCATAACTTGTATCTAACCTTTTGTGTTCAAAATGATTTCTCACATCCTTCTGTAAGTTCCCTTAAGCCTGGTTCGGAATTGAAGCCTCGTTTTCACTAGCGACGCAAGCACAAGCGCAAGCATAAAACCTTCGTGTCAAGTGAAAAAGAACTGTAGCACAAGCATTCACTTGCTCCGTGCGCTCTTTTATAACTCGGTGCTGGGAGCGTAATCTGGAACGGGTGTTTTTCATTGGACGAGTTGTGCTTGTGCTAAATGCTTACGCCATGTTCCATTGTTCCACACACCGCAAGCGCACGCAAGGATAAGTGTAAGCAGAAGGAAAAGGGAATAATTTTATCCTTGCGCTTACGGTTGCGTCCGGCTAGCGAAAACCAGGCGTGCGTTTCTCAAAAGGACCGAAAACTTTTCGGGCCTGAAAAGCCGTTATAGTGACACTAGGAGTCACTTATTCTAAAAAGCTTGTCGGAAACCGAAATACACCCGAAAAGTTTCGGGGCTTTTCAAAAACGCACTCCAGCTTTTAGATCTCCGCCATCGTGAACTTTTCTTCTTGCTTGCTTCACAGGTCGCAAAAAATGACAGCAAACTCGACTCCATTTAGTGAACCTGAAAGTGATCCAGAAAGAAACCCGATCTTTACTCCGGGTAAAGAACCTACTTCTGAAGTTGCTTTTGAGCCCATTCCACGTTGGGATCAAGCATTAGAAACCTGGCAATGGACCTGGGAACTACACTGGGTTGGGTTCGGTTCCATGTTTGGGCTGCTAGCACTCTATGCATTGTGGTCACTTATTGATTTGGCAGGAAGAAAACATAGGCGGAAGCCTCTTTTAGCAATAGTGATAAGCTTTCTTCTTCTGGCGTTGGCTTCTACACGAGCTGCGTTCTTCTTCATCAACCCATATGAATCGGAACAGTGTTTCTTGCCGATTGATTGCCCGGTGATGCTAACCAGGGCATTGTTCGGTATTGCCTTCCCGTGCATAACTGCATCGTTTTTCCTAGTACACTTGGCGTTTCTTCAGTTATCTAAACTGACCCTTTATCCTGAAAAATTACAGAGCGTCAAGTTTGTGGCTTGCGTAATTCTGATTCATTTTTCTTTATCTTTGGTCACCGAAGTAATGATATCCCTGTACGCAGACTGGAGAGCTTTTACAATCGTTTGTGAGACGTTTTTTCTCGTTCTGAGCTTGATACTGTCACTGAGTTTCATTTACAGTGGACGGGTAATTCTCAAGTCAGTACACGACTCTCGCTCATCCGTGCGTAGGTTTAGTGACCTATCTACCACACAAGCTCCAGCCCCAAATGTAGCTAAGCTGGTCAAGATTACCTACATAACAGTAGTTTTGGGTTTGGTTAGCGTTGTTCTACAGCTCTACTCAATTCTCGTGGTGCGCAATATGTACTCTAGCCATGGCTCCTCAATACCGAAACCGTGGCCTTGGTTGATTTTTGAATCCTCGTTTCGACTCGTTGAACTTGGTCTTGGCTGTACTATGGCATACGTCAATCCGCGACAAGTCCCTAATAGGAGGAGATCGCGGAGCAGCATTTTTCTAAGACAATGCAAGCTGTTGAGGGGATGGTCTTTCTACGTACAGAATCAGGACAGTGCAGAAAACAGTGAACCACCTTGTGCTTCGAAGTCTCCTTTAGCAAACAATGTACCGACAGTACAAAAGGGGATTGTAAACGAGGGAGGAAGTTTTGAACTCACAGAGGAAGAGTCGAAGCAAATTACGGCCCTGTGACATGATTACTTTGACTCTTGTGAAGTGTTGTGGGACAGACTGAAGCCATTTAAAGTGGGAAAAGTTAACAGAGGCCAGTCGTATCCAAATAGTCCCATCTCCACAGTCTGCGAACAGATGTTGACGGACTAGTTTCGAGCTTATCCGACTTCCCGCAGTACTCAACATAGTCGACGAACTGAGCAGGGATAATACCTAGAACTACCCAAGGCCGATGCTGGCACAAGCGGTTCCCTTTCAATGGCCCAATGTTCAAGTGACTGTCCTAAACCCAGTGATAAAAGTCACTGATCCCAAGAAAGTTAAATCACACAGCAAACCCGGCCACTTATGTCCAGAAATGCAAGTAATTAGATGCACGCTCAATACTGATATCTATCACGAAGTATCCCGTTAAGTCTAGGCGTCAAGTGCCTGTTTCTCACAATAAGGTTAGGGTTTGCGTTACCAGGCACAAAACTCGAAGCAAGTACATTTGCGCGTAGAAAACGCAATCGAGCGCCGGAGTTTCCGATGGTTTTGCCAGTAAGTTTGGATTTAGTTCCCAGCTTTGGCGACAGAAAAAAGAGAGTCAGACTTACTTAGTAACTGCACAATGAAATAGAGACTATCAACAACCTCTTGGTTGGATTGCCGGGTATTATAAGACTAAGCGGAATTTGACCGTATTTCACGTGGACTATAATATTGCTCATTATACGTTTGCCCCTAATTGGTTATACAATTAGAAAAAACATATAACAAGTGAAGTAAACAATAACATAGTTGAAAATTTCACTCTGTTCACCGCTGTAATTTACGAATTCAGTTCCCTTTAAAGATATGAAGCCTGGGTTGTACTGAGAATTTATCCTGCTGATGAACATCTCTCCTGAACGCTTCGCAACGCTTCGTAAGAACCTCATTCCCAGGGTCTCTTTCTTGACGACAAGTGAGGAAAAGAGAGATCCTGGGTTCAAGGTTGGCTACGTGTATCACTTGAAAAACGCGGTGCACTGACAAGGTTTAACTATTACAAGACTGTCAAACATCATTTTGAAAAGGCAAAATCAAGCTTTTTCATGGAGATGAATATAACTCGAGTTCTTAAATTATGACGCGGAAACATGAGCAACATTTTTGTCAAACTTGTCGTGCATATAAAGCAGGCATAACTGACGCCTCCAAAATGCAGAGCAGTGTTGCTTGCGTGTTTTTTCCACTCCCTTCTTCAGCCTGTGATGCAACAGAAATGAATACTGCAGTGGCAAAATGTAGAATCACATTTAACGTTTAGCATTTTCATTTTAGTGTTACAGATTTTGTCCCCTCACGTGAAACTCTCAATAGTGTTGCGCACTGACAAGTTTGACACAAATATTGCTCTCAAATATAGGGTGCTCACCATTTGACGAAAAACTCCGGTACAGCAATCTGCCGGAAAATCCGTTGGGAAATTTCAGGGTACCTCCGGAGGTACCCCTTTCTTCCCATTTTCAGACAATACTGTACCATTTTACGAATCTTCCGTCTCCAGGTCCCTTTTGTGGACCTTAGCGCAGTTTTACAGTTAGAAAAAGGAATAATAGGACATTTGCATGATGGCATAATTTTACTACAAAGACCAGAATGCTTTGTAAAAATGCTTTCTTATGCAGATTTTTCTACTCTTCAGGGAATAATGAGACAATTGGTAAAATTTGCCTGACAACAAAAGCTACTCAGGGCATTCTGGTCTTGGTAGTAAAATGATGCAATCGTGCAAATGGCCTATTGAATGGTCCAAGAGCAATTTCGTCCAGTTGATAGGTGTATTTGAAAAATTGCTTATCATTATGCAACAATCACACCAACCAGAACTTCCAAATGAATGGTAAGCTCCCATATTTGTAGTGTATATATTGGACATATAACATGCAAAATCAATAAATAATTGTCCTTGCTAGGGATGACATAGCAGTTTTTTCTCTTTGCTTGTCTTTTTTCCCCTCAGTCTGAGATAATGCCAGAGTTTATTTTCAAACGAGAACTGAAACCAGCAAGGAGTGGGCCGTTCCATTTAATATTCACACCCCCCTACGAATGGATGACACTTTCTGAGGGGTTAAGCCAGTCGGCATTCTTTGATCTTCCCATTTTTTCTGAAGGGTACAGCACAAAATGGCCTCTTTTTTCTGAGGGGGAGTAGAAAACTTGGCTTATTTCTGAGGGGTGTTTTGTGTCAGCAATTTGATGTTCTTTTTCTTAGGGGTCAAATTCTCAGGGAACTCATCAATTGGGGGGTGTGGATATTAAATGGAAAAGCCTAGAGTGCAAAAACAGATGGTTTGCCAGTTTGGTTAGTTTCATTCTTTTCTGGGGATTATAAAGAGGAGTATCTTAGATTGCCACTTACACCTAACAGCTGCGTCAACTATGCTTAACCAAATCTGACAAAATTTCAAGATGACCAATTTTATGCATCAAGGTACATATTTATACATCACGTTTTTTACTTTTTATATCAAGTTACATATTTATACATCAAGTTTTTAACATTAATATCAAGTTCCCATATATCTACTTCAAAACCTTTTTCATTTCAATGCAAGTTTATTCACATCACACCGACCTTCATTGTTTTGGTTGCAAAAGTTATCATTTCAAGTTCATGTGTACATTTTTATACATCAAGAAAGCCTGGTGAAAAAAACTCTACTTCGAAAAAGGTTTTGAAGTAGATATAAGGAACTTGATATTAATGTTAAAAAACTTGATGTATAAATATGTACCTTGATACATAAAATTGGTCATCTTGAAATGTCACATTTGGACAAGCATACTCGACTGAAGAGGCTGGTAAAAGCTTTGATTGCAAAAGGAAAAGGCAGGACTGCGAACTAATAGCTGATAATAATAGCATGCACCCAAGGTGGAAAGGCTGAAATTTGGAAATTGAGAAGCTGGCCGACTCAATTTTGAATCAATCGGATGCATATGCGTTCAAATTGCGGAAAGATTTCCACACAGTTCCCTTCATTAATTATACATGCATATTCCTACGAACAGAGTTTTTGCTAGAAATATACATGCATAATGAAGTAGGGACCTGTACGGAAATCTTGATTATAGATAAATTGAGCTCTTGCTTTTGCGTGAATTTATTTAATAGCTCAGTATTAAACATTCGTACCGTTTGTACATGTGCCTTAGGCTCTTCCTCAGTTATTGCAGTATCATTAAACAAACTTACCTGCAGTTCTCTTTGCCAGTCTTCGCTTTAGAAAACAATCTACCCGTGAAGCGTTCTACCCAAAGCCAGCGAATTTCCAAACCAAAGCACTTCTGATATTAAGTTTTACTTATTCTGTGAAGTGACCGCTTTGCTCCTCAATCCGCGAACGTTTGTCACGTTTCCGTGCTCATCACAGTTCAAAATCGCGTTGCTTTCTTCCAAACTAACAGACTCGGCTGGAGAGACGCGGCTACCACTTGGTGTCAAAAGTGCGCGAAATTTACCCGCGTTTTATAGTGGCACCCTCGTTCCCAGGGACTTTCCCGCGTGGAAATAGCAGACACTGCGAGGCCCTGGGGACCAGGTTGGCCCAAGGACCCAAAAGGAACCAAAACTAGGGCGCATTTTTAGGGACTATTCCGGAATGAGAATAGGTGGAATGGTCAGTTTATGCGTTTATGGGGGACTTTTCCTGTTTTCGGAATGAACGGAATAGCATTCCGTTCATTCTGCTCTCGACAGCGAAAAATACAGCAACACACAAACAATGCCGTGAATGGGTACAAGTGGCCTATTGTGTCCATAACACTAACCAGGAGCTTAACACTGGAGAGAGATTTTTTTTTACTCAGGTGCTGCACTTATTCATGGCGGCACTTTTTCTTGTAAATACTGAAATTTATAAATAAATAACTTAATGATTACATTGAGAGTTCTTCTCGGAGTGGAGTAGAGAATCAACAACAAGCTCAAATACATGACACAGAGTCTGAGAAGCGAACCTGAGTCACATTGGTGGAAGGCAAGTGCTCTGTGCCATCCCTGCTCCTTAGGGAAGTTTATGCTGAACAAGAAAGTTTTTTTAGTCTGTGCATGAAGTCCTTGTTTGACCATTCAAATGAAACAGATCAGTTCCAAAAGAAACTGTTGTACTGCATCTGTGGGAAGTGAACTTTGAGTATTTTGACCATAACTGGGTTGATAAGTTCAAAGAGGCCAAACAAATTCAAAAGGTGACATTTTGGGCATAAACCTAGCCACAGCCAGAAATTAGTCTGCAACAATGAGGTGTCTTTCTGTCTTTTTGAAAGGAGGTCAAAATATTTGCCTACAACTTGCAACATTCCATCGCTGAAGTTATGCACTCTTTATCTCCACAACTTTGGCCAACATTATTTTGATGAAATCATTAAAATACAAAAGGAAAGTTGTTTATGATGTATTTATTCTATAAATAGACTTACATAATGTGTCTGTTATTGTACATTGTAACAGTTTGCAAACTAAAATCTCATTCATGGAGCCTTAAGAATTTAAGTAAGCTCACCTTAATTACCACTAATGGAGATTATTTTAGCTGTCTTTGTGTTCCATGCCTGCCAATATTCTAGCATGCATGTGCCTGTGATAATATATCAGCTCAGTTGCAGATGACCACTTTCAAATGAAATCATGTTTTTGAGAACCTTTAGGTGGCATCACTTATGTGCTGACATCATTGGTACATCTGACAACTGTGGCTGCCAAAAGTACTTTGAGTTAGCACTCCAGGGTTTACAATCACTCTTGATTTTGACAGAGTGAGACAGAAGAAGACATATGAACTGTCACAACGAATCACTGTCTGCCTGTGAAATCGTCAGGTTTTGTGCCTTTCTTTCTTGAAATTCCTGTGTTTTTCTTGTGTTTTTCTTGACATTCCTGTTCTTTTCCGGTGTTTTTCTTGACATTCCTGTGTTTTCTTTTCCTCCTCGTCAGATTGCCCTTTCTCCTTTTCCGTCTTTTGTTTCCATTCTTTCCTCATTTTCCCGCTGCCTGCATCGATAGGTTTTCTCTCCACTTCCTCTTTGCCTTGGTTGGAGATTGCAGGTTGAAAAACAACAACAACAACAACAACAAAAAACAATGACTCTAATGTATGAGACAACATGAATTGATTATACATCTTGCATAAATACAATCCAGATTGGCACAATATGGCTGTCGGTTGTTCACTGTATGCATCATCAATCTTCTGGACAAAGTAAGCCAAAGTAACTAAAAATTACCGCAACCATGAAAATGACCACTTTCACTCTCTCTCCTCCCCTAGAGGTTGTTTTTATTCTACTGTGGCAGTAGAGGATGCACACAGGCTACCAATAGTGGTGGGGAGTACCAGTAAAGGAATCCAAAGCTATGTGTGTCAAACATACTGTTTTTTATGATGGAGTGGCCTGAAACAGCTGCCTCTGCTAAACACCTACGTTCTTCTTCATCTGTATCACTAAAAGGGACAACAGAGCACTTCAACTTAAAAAAAAACATAGAGATAAGTAGGTAGGTGAATCAACATGGTCCAAAAATGACGATGATGATGATGATGATGACCCTAACTTCATCATAGTCCACAGAGTTGCAACTTACACATAGCTCTTGCATATTTTTATTAATATTACTCGTTAGGATAATACTACTTGGAATAATACATGGGATAATACATGGTCGTTGTTGAACAGTTGCTGTGCTTTGCCTGTGTGGCACTCCTCACCTTTATACATTACGGAGCCACACTCTTGACCATGGAATGTGACCAGTGTTTTGGACGATCCCACACCTATTATATCAGGCTTACTTGGTAATAATAATTATTATTACCTTTCACTGCTGATATAATTCATTTCCTTGTTCTTTCTCTTGATAGTATGATGGGCAACTTCCTCAGTGAAGTTTTCAGTAAGTCTTTTCCTGGATGTTAAAAGAAGCTTGATTCCTGAGGATTCATGGAGACTGTTATGATGGCCATTTTGGAAATGTCCAGCTGTCTGGGTGCTGATGGAGAAAGGGGGCTTGTTACCATACTATAGAAACCTTATTGAACTAGCTTGACCTCGCCTTTCAGGCTCGTTCCATAAACTTGTGGAAAAGGAACTCTAGCAATATTTTCCCATTAACGTTAAAAGGATTGCAAAACTCAGAGCAAAAATCACAAAAGTTCAAATAGCTCATTTGAATTTCCCAATACAGACCTGTCACACTAGTTCAATAATATCTATGTATTAGAAGCCAGGTGCCAGGTGCTCGCACCTGTCTACTTTAAGCAAACTACCAGGCTTTTTGTGAAAAATTCACTTTTCTGCATAAAACAACCAAATCGGTCTGTTTCATGTGAAATCAGGTGAAAAAGTTGATAAAAGGCGATTCTTAGGTTTTTTGCTTAAAGGGAGTACCCAGCTTCTTTTGAGAACAAAGTTTTAAAATAGCCTCAATTCACATGGGGTGCCTGGCTACTCAACATCAGGTACCCTTCTATCTCAAAAATTAATGAAAATCCTGATTTTTACCAAATGAAGTTGCCATCAAGAAATTTTGAGAGCTTCTTTGCCACATGGTGTCTGAATTCTGGTGTTATTAACTCTGACGTTGAATAAGCAAGGTCCTCATCCTCTCGCCAATGTCTACAAAGAAACAAAACTTCAATAAAGCATTCATGTGGACAACATATAATGTCTCGATCAATTCCAAGAGCTCCCATCACCCCTCCCCCCTCTCCCACCCCACCCCTGAGCAAACCCCAGGCATTTGGTGCGGGTTTGGCTCCCTATGGTGGGGAATTTGATGCAAGACGAAGCCCTCCTGGTCGGGCATTTGATTATCAAGAAGGGCAACAAGCTGGAGGATTATATAATTCACTCCACAGGCAATTTGCTTGGGAGCCATTCTGCGATTCCACGTAGGTTTTGTTGCTGAAAAGAATGTCTTTTTTTAGAGTTTGTAGAGGCCAACAAAGAGACTCGAAAAGCGTTGAAAGCACAACTTACCCTTCGTGAAGGCCTTCCCAATGGGGTATTTGACTGTAATAACTGGCAACATGGAGGGAAATTTGACCAAAATGTTTCCCACAAGGTGATCCCTTTTAAAATCATCACATTACCACTTTGCAAAAGTATCACCATACAATTGAAATATTAGCGGTTAATGAAAGCAATTAAAAACCCATTCTCTACTGGTAAGGAGAAATCACATCATGATCGTTCACTCTTCATCCGAAAACATCCGACCTTCTGTCGCACCCAACACCCTTCCCCTCTCATTGCTTCAATTAATCCTTCTTAAATACGAGGACTGACCTCAAACTTGGCTTAGCGTGTTCCCTGCAGCTTCCTTGGATATTTACACTGCATTTGGGTGCTCTAGAGACCTCTATGAGCAATGAAAAAGGTTTTATTGAGGTGTTTTAAACAAAAAGCTTAAACATTCCTTGTATTTACAACACAGACACATTTACCAGAATCAACGATGATTGCAATACCGGCAAATTTCTCCAAGTCTTCATCAGAACTCTCAATTGAGGAAGCCATCTTGAATTAGAACAAGAGACCCCTGGGTCAGCCCCTGGGTCTCCCGGTTGAACCTAAGTGAGGCTACCTCGACCTAGTCTTTGTCAGTCATAACATACAGACACGGAAAAGAGGCTACTTTAAAAAAAAAACAATATGGAGGTCGGTGATCGCTCTGAGGTTGATAGTACTTGAGATGTTCATTTCAATGAGCGCTTTTCAAAACATGGTTTGACCCGACAGACTCTTGAATTACAAATATCTATGGACGCTAACGCACAGTACAGTATGAAGAATGAGCTGGTTGATTCTGGATCGGATGATGAAGATAGCGATGATGTTTCTGATGTAGCAACACGAACAAGGGCAACTTATAAGAAAAAGACGAAATCAAAGGTGCCACGACCGATTGAGCCGAAAGTTCACGTTAAAAACGAACAAGAAGCTTCTGCTCGGAGCGGGGAAGTAAGTGAAGACAGAGATCTAGGGTTTGGAGATATATGGTTCGGAAATAAGGTAAAGTTTAAAGCGAGATTTCCACACTTACAAATTGTCGTTTTTAATTTTATGTTCAGCTGGATCGTATGTTACACGAACCTTTGCACGTTCTTCTTCACGCAACGTTGAATTTGGCCACTGATGTATCTTTCTGGAATTTCTTTTTTTTTTCCTTTCTTTTTTTTTTCTTTCTTTTTTTTTTTTTTTTTT
>BLFK01000490.1:1499618-1521021 GCA_014634185.1 Astreopora myriophthalma
GAAAGTGTAATCCTGGAGTAAGCTGTATTTAGAGCAAGGAAAACTTCTTAGGACGTAACCTTAAGATGCTAGGATATTCCATGAAGGCTACAGCCCAGAAAGGTTTCAGAGAAGAAAACAAAAACAGAAGAAGAGCTTAAGTTAAGAAGCAGGAAGACGCAAGACGAGAAGACGAGAAGAAAAATAGCGTAAAGAAATCAAGCACTTTTAAGGATCCCTCGGAGATTGTTCTCCGTGAATCAAATCAGGAATAAAATGCCCTTCCCTTGTATGTGCAGATGAGTTGTTGGTGTGAGGGTCGATGATTCCTTTCCTTTTTCGGGTTGCTGCATTCTGAGCATTTTCAATTCAGTCAGTGATTTTATCGCTGCCTCAACATGCTGAACTCTACTTGGTCAAATCCCTCGTGCTTGTTGTATCTTCCTTGCTGTACACTCCTTGAGTCCTCACGGCGAATTTAACTCTTTCCGGTGGTAGGCTTTTTATCTTCAGTCTCTGTACTCGTTTACTCTCTGCCTCGTCTCTTCTACTATTGAGTGTTATTCCTTTTCCATGCCATTCTCTTTCTGCGTTTTCTCGGCTTTTATTTCTTTCTTTCCTAGCTATACCATCCAAACGAGGCCTATGACAAATGATTTCCCTTTCCTTATCACCTTGTGCCTTTCCTCTCTGTACTGACATGATCATCTTTTCCCATTTCATTCCTGTCTCGGCTTTTGCGAATTTTCAGTCTTTATGTTTTGCACGTTTCTCGACTGTCATTCGATTTCTGACAAGATCCAACCGCGCCGTTTCTTGTCGCTTCGTCTCTTCTGTAACTTGATATGTGCTCCTTTCCCATTTTCCCATTTCATCCTTGTTTTTCTGATGTCCTACCTTATTCCCGAAAATCAGCACCTACGACTGATCTGTACTTTGGTCTACCACTGGTTTGTAAGACTTTCCCTCTGTCTATTCTTAGGGACAGAAGTCTACTTTTATGGTCATCCTCCTGTGTTGTTTCGTTATTCATCATTCAAGTTTCCTCTTGAACATTGGGACGAAAAAAAATACATTTTCGGTGGAAATTAACTTCTCCTTGCTCTTTGGCACTATTTTACCCAAAGAAACACAAAGTGTTTCCCTATAGTTGACGGTGTATTCAAGTAACTGTTAACAGTATTTCTTACACAGCTCTATTTATTGCCCTTGAATTCTGTCTCAATATACCTTTGTTCATCCTCGCACGATCTGTTTGGCTGCTAGCTTGACAACAGCCATTATACAGAGCCGTAAATTGATACAAGCTCAAGAATGAGCTTTCTTCATTTCACTGATAAAATCAGATCAGTTCTAAACGACCTGATTCCATTGAATTCGCATGCTTCTTTTCAATTTCTTCATTTGTATAACTCCTCTCTCTAGCCGCTTTTTTGAACACTTAAATCAGTACCTACTTGGATTCTATTCGAAGCATCATCACTGACAACTAGTCTTTCAACACTAACCATCCACAACTATTCTCTTATACACTACTGTAATTCACTGAACCAGTCTCTCTCTTCCCCTCTTCGGCAAAAGCGCCGTTACTCCCTCAACCACCACAAACACCACTAAGTCTCGTCGTCAACATCATCATCATCATCATCATCATCATCATCGTCATCATCGGTTTTGCCTCACTGAGTCATCATTATCAGCATCACCACCACCATGATCATCATCATCATCGTCATCGTCATCATCATCATCATCACTTCATCATCATCATCGACAACAACAATCATCAATAACAACAAATCATCATCACAATCATTCACACGTACTAACTATTTTGTTACAGATAGTCACTTCAAATTGCCTGGTACAAATCGAATGACCTTTTTCAGAAGAAGACTGAAGAAACAAGATTGGAGCTCGGAACGGAAAACACGCATAATCTGTATTTCAATCGACACGAGCGTCACCCTACTCAATTCCTTACCAAAAACTCAAGAATTTCGAGAGCGGAATGTTCGATTGTCAGGTGCACGACTCTGATGAAAGGCTCGATTCGACTCCGTTTCGATCCGGAAACAGGTGCTTCTTACATCAATTTTTTTTACTCCACGAATGCGACGCCTTCTCGTAACTGTTGCACGGTTTTATGTCCACCATTAGTCATGGTCTTTAATCTATTAGTTTTATACTCTGTGACACAAAATTGTATTTTGTCCATCCATCGTTTCGTGAAAATCTAACGCGCAGACCGTTGTTACTAATTTATTCATCTTTAAAAGCCGATCACTCCGGTAATGTTCTTTCGATGTGCCTCGCCATCTTCTGGTACAAGTTACACATGTTAAAACGTTTTTCGAATATCTTCGATGAAACCTGTACCTATTGACTGAGATTTATTTTCAGCTCTGCAGACTTGGCCGGTTATTGCCCCACTTCAACTTGGTAGGTACCCTTGATGTATCAACAACAGCACAAACCCGCGTGGTTACTTTTCGATTTGGCCGACGTTTGTTTACACGCACTTTTGACTGCTCTTGTCCTACATGTCTTTAGTACTTGATCTAACTGTACACATTAACTAGCGCAGGATACAAAGCGTAGCGCTTTTGTTATGCCACTCGTTTTCGTACCGAATCCATTTCGGCCAACGAATATTTTGTCCGTTTCACAGTTGTCACTTTCTTCACTTTGCAACTCTCGTATGGTTATCAAACGTCGATCGTACTTTTCGGAATCCACGTGAGCTACGAATGTTACCGCGCTTTTACGACATTTGGTAGAACCTGTAAATGAGGTTCATTTTGAGCTCCGCAGTTCGAACAGCTCTTGGTTATTACGCCACCCTATATCGGTAACGACGCTTAATTTGTCGCCAATAGAGTTCATTTACGCGCATTGTTATGGTAACCTAACCTGGAAGGTTGCGCTTTGACGAACGCTCATTCACATACTCGGGCGATTACTCTTTCGTCTTCATTTGCCGTCGTTGAATCATTCCACTCACACACTTCTCACATAATCATGCTCATTACTCAAATCCTCGCAAGTCAGTCCACGATATGTCGTAGCTTGCAGAGGACACACCTTTACGCGTTAATTGTGAGGTTCAATTTAATACCGAATCCGTAACTTCGTCCATTTCACAGTTGCTACCTTTACTGAAGAACAACCTCGGTCCTACGTCTCGTGGCTTGTAAGTAATTCTACCCATTTATCCAGTCTTCGCATAAAACCGAACTATTATACTGCATGTACAAGCTACAGATGTTAGCGCACTTATTCGACATCTCCAATGTGATCTGTCAATGAGATTCATTCTCCGCTCTGCAGTTCCGTCAATCGAACAGCGATTACGTGGTAATTACGTCACTCTGCCTACTATGCTTAATGCGTCGTCGATGGATTACACTTACGCGTACGCTCATTCAAACTCTGCGCAATTACTCCAGCGACAGATGTGAGCGGGCTTATACGACATCTCTTATTTGACCTGTCAGTTTATGCTTATCTCTGCAGTTTGAATCGGTCTCCGTTATTACGTCACTCTACAGAGACACTTGCGCGCTTAATTAATGTAACACAACCTCGAAAGGTTACGTATTGGCCAATGGCGATTCACACAGGTGCTCGATTTAGTTCGCTTTCGTCATCTTTGAATCATCCAACTAGGGCCGTTTTCGCCATTCGCAAACTATCCGTACCGACGCGCGTTTATTCCACCGTCGTGTTTCACCATCTTTGCAACTACCCTATATTCGTCGTCTTAAAACACGCTTGCGAATGTTCGCAAAGACACGTGTTTACTGTGTCACTATGCATCTATGCGTCGGGCGTCGTAACATTCGTATTACGTCTGTGATTTTAACTGCAGCGATGCTGTAATGGACACTGATCACTGCTTGTCATACAGAAATCGTCGCACTCGTCACTTTTCATCTTGTCCAGGCAAAAACAACAACTACATTTTCTCATGATTATCTATCATTAAAATGTGGGCTGGTGGCTTTGTTATGATTTGGTTCTTTCATTGTACATGTACATGCACCATCCTCTTCAGTCAGTTAAGAGGTTATATGATCAATGGTTACGCCATTCCTTAAACCATCTGCTTTCTTCATGTTGTTTATCACAATGCCCAGTGGCTTTGGACATGACAGATCAGTTTGGAATGGATATCACTGTTGCTGTTAAATGGTTACTCTGACGAACGGGGAAATTTGCAGGATCTGATCGTGATTGGAGGATTCAACCATTTTCATTACTGAAATACTTTTATACTCAACAGACTGCATGCCTCACCAACCCTCCCCTTCCCAAGTCCTTATATTCGCCATTGGACCGGTCCATATTTCATCCACGCTGGTTCAAAACTGAAGTATTATACGGAGACCTCGGATTGCTTTATCGCGTCCAAATCGCACTGGACATTCATTGGTTTCTACTGCAATAGCGCATTGGTATATCAAAAACATTTTGCAAGAACATATTTCCTCATTCCTGTGGAGAAAGAAGGTTACACCTGGACGAGAGGCTGTTATATTCCTTCGGTGGTGGTTTAGTTGGTAAGCCAACTTTGGCGCTTTGAATCCCCCAAGACGCTACAATCCATGCTACAATGCAGTGTGAGATACCACATAGAATTCCTCTAAATCTTGCACTGATTGGCCCTTGAACTTGAACTTCGGGAGTTTCAACTTTCCAGTGTCTTTTTTCCCTCCATTTACCGTTGTTTTACCGTTGTTTTCTCTCAATTCGAGAGTGACCTCGGATGTATTTGCTGCCACCTTTAACTCTACTGAACATGGTTCATGATCACTACCTTTCTACCTACCACGAATACCTCACTGCAGCATAATTTCCAACTCAGTGATGTCTTGACTATAAAAATTTGGGACTGAATGCAAGGCTCGATTTCTCTTCTGCAAGAGCTGCATTTTCCCCGCCCTTTCCTGTAAATGTATTGTCTGTGTCCGTGATTGTTATTGTTTTTCGTTTGTGTCAGTACTGTGTGTGCTGTGGAGTGAGCGTGAAGAGTGGAGAGGGCGTGAGAGAGAGTGAGCGCGCGCCACGCCTGCAGCTGCGCAAGCGCGCTCGCGCTGTTAATTAATAAGTTAATTGATTAATTAACTGGTGCTATTTCTTTTATTCTGCACTTGATCTTGTTTTTTATAGAATGTTGCAGGTAATTATTCACGCAGTGAAAAAAAAACGTCTTGGACCTTCCAACAATTCACAGTTTTGGAAACAGAAACGAATCAAGGTAAGAGAATGCTGTTTAAGTGACATGAAGTGTTCAAGTAATATAAATGCCTTTTTTTTCCCTCCGGTTTTTATGAATGCCAGACAAGAAAGACTTGTTCTCATCTAATATAAACAAGTGTTAGTCAACCGTTAAATTGATCTTGAACAAATAACAACTAATTCAATTATTGTGATCTTTACAGCTTTAAAAGCGGAAGAGTTCCAACTGGAAGATAGCTCAGAATGATGACTCAAAGACCGTTACTTCCTACGACAACTGGAAAAGTGACTCAAAGGTGTGTACTCACTGAAGTTAAAATCAGTATCTTTCAATAACATTAACTGGCTATTTGCTCAGGATGTCAGCAAAATGGAAACTAGATAATAGTGTTTTTAATTAATGACTGTTTATTAGTTTTCTGAGTTAATGTCTCCAAATAACGTCCAGTTTATACTTTCTTTTAATTTGTAGATTGATGTTTGAGGGGAGAGAGAAGGGAAGCTGCTTAACCCAAGGAATTAACTCCACTAACAGATGGTGATCTTGCCTTCGCTGCCTTCACGCATGGGAAATGCTGCCGTGAAGTAGTTACAGGTATGCGGAACTTAATTTTATTACTTATAGTTCAGTTATTTTTCGGCTCCACCGGCCTGCCTAGAAATCTGCTCTTCTGGTAGCGAGGCTTCAGTTCAAATGGATTTTTGAAGAACAAAGTTGGTGATGAGCTGTCCGCTCTGTCCAATTATAATTATAAAATAAGCTCCAACTTGAAGTCTAATTATTAAATATTTACTTGATATTCAGCTACGACTCTCAAAAGAAAGTAAACAGTAGAGAAGGACATGAATGCCTCCATGAAAGGAACTTGAGCTTTGACTGGGGACACGCCCTTTGAGGTCATTTCAGATGAAGACCACCGACATGCTGCTGCTTTTGTCGCTTTGAGACAGCCGCTTTGCTCTTAAAATATCTTCTATAGATATAGAATAGGCAACTAGGATCTATCGCTGATTTCTCTCAGTCTTTTTGGTGCAGAGGCTAATGAAATATATGCTAGGTTTGACAAAATGTCAATGTAATTAACAATTACAACATGGAGGGAGAATTTTGACACTGGCCATGAAAATTTAAACGTTACAAAAGGCTTCACAAATGACCATTGCCCCTGCAAGCAAATGAAGATTTCAATGCGTGACATAAATAACTGATAAATAAAAATATCAACAAAAGAAGTAAAAATTAAAGTAATGCCTGAGTAAAAAAACTTCTCAAAAAAAGTTCTCATAAATAAACAAAAAGTGGGTTAGTGATTTTAGACGCGTAGACATTTGACAATCGCTAATAGTAAGAGAAAATTGGTGATTTTTATTTAAATCTGTACCACGTAATAAAAGGAAGACTAAATTACCAATAAAACTAGGAGATAGCATTGAATAGCGTGCGCGCGAAAGTTAAAAACTAGCAGATGCAGCCCAAGACCTACTGGAGCGGATAAGAGTGATATTATCCAATAACATCATATTAAATATTGGCATGCGCGCGTTATTAACCTGTTTACAAATGAATACGTAAGGATGATATTAGTCCACGATACAATAGAATGCGCGCCTTCGCAAAGAGTTTACGAGCGAATGAGATGAAATATCAAGCTATATGGCGTGCCCGCGTTAGCAAAAACAACTTAAAAATAAAGCCATACGGGTGATCTGTGTCATTTATGATGTGCTCGCGAATACGTAGAGGGTAATAATATCATACGATATGATGGCGTGCGCGTGTTGGCCAACGGTTTACAAATGAAGAAGTAGCTGTCATAATATCAGGACATTTAACTGCCTGCGAACAATAGCAAATAACTTGGAAATGAACATGTAGAGAGTGATAATATAACAAGATCTAATGGCGCGCGCGCATAAGTAAATAACTTACAATTCAATAAGTGGTGAGTGCTAATTTCACAAAGTATGATAGTTTACGCGCGTTTGTAAACAACGCACTGATGGATAAGCAGACAGTAATGATATCAATGGTTTGATAGTAAAAGCGCATTTGCAAACACATTACAAATAAATAACGAGATGGTAATAATATCATACGATACGACAGCGCGCGCGTTGTAAATAACTTACAATTCAATAAGTGGTGAGTGGTAATATCACAATATATGGTAGTGTGCGCGCGTTTGTAAACAACGTACAGATGGATAAGCAGGCAGTAATGATATCAATGATTTGATAGTAAAAGCGCATTTGCAAACACATTACAAATAAATAACGAGATGGTAATAATATCATACGATACGACAGCGCGCGCGCGCGTTGTAAATAACTTACAATTCAATAAGTGGTGAGTGGTAATATCACAATATATGGTAGTGTGCGCGCGTTTGTAAACAACGTACAGAGGGATAAGCAGGCAGTAATGATATCAATGGTTTGATAGCAAAAGCGGAATTGCAAACACATTACAAATAAATAACGAGATGGTAATAATATCATACGATACGACAGCGCGCGCGCGTTGTAAATAACTTACAATTCAATAAGTGGTGAGTGGTAATATCACAATATATGGTAGTGTGCGCGCGTTTGTAAACAACGTACAGAGGGATAAGCAGGCAGTAATGATATCAATGATTTGATAGTGAAAGCGCATTTGCAAACACATTACAAATAAATAACGAGATGGTAATAATATCATACGATACGACAGCGCGAGCGTTGTAAACAACTTACAATTCAATAAGTGGTGAGTGGTAATATCACAAGATACGATAATGCGCGCACGTTTGTAAACAACTTACAATCGAACAAGTAGATGGTAAGAATACCATGCGATGTGATAGTGTGCACGCCGTAGCAAACGATTTGCAAGTAGAGGGTGATAATATAATATTCGATGGTGCGCTCGTATTAGTAAACAAAAAAGAAATCGAGAAAGTAAGAAGTGGTAATATACAATGTAATGGCGATTATATTACAAGTGAATAAGTAGAGGGAAATAATATTTTATGATGTCATGTCATGTGCTCGTTACAAAGCAACTTACAAATGAATAATTAGCGGGTGATTTAGTAAGTAATCAACTTAGAAACGAATGGGTCGAGGGTGATTTAATATGTTATGCTATTTAATTTTAGCAAACAAGTCAAGTGAATATTTAGAGGAAAATGATAAAATAAGATTAAATGAATCACTAATCGTAAAGAGCTAGTAAACGAGAAAGTAAGGAATGCTAATATCGTGCGATATGATGGCGTGCACGAATTAGCAAACAACTAACAAATAAACAAGGGTGATGATATGATACGATTATGGAGTAATCGTGTTAGTATTTTAAAGGGAAGAAAGATCAGAGAATCTGATTAACCGAACTGATAAATCAACTCGACGGAGAGTATGACGTGTGATAGATAAGTACTGAAGATTTGAGAAAACGTGTGCGTAAGTAAAATAAGACTATTCATTGACTGATGCCAAACATGGTAAATTTAATAAATCAGTGTAAGAGATATCTCAGTGATGCTAAGAGTATGGAGGCGCGGTTGTCTAGTGATTAACCAAAGAAGGATTAACCAAATAATGTTCTGAAAAAAATAACATAAAGGTCAGATCGAATTTTATCCGAGGCCAGAGTCAAAGTTCTCCGTCAATGTGTAAGTTAGTTCTCGGTATTCCCCTAGCTTTGAAAAATGAAACTAGAACTCTTTTTCGTTTTTAAACCTCGGAGTTAAAGAGTTAATTAAATGCGTTATACCGTACCAGGAAGAAGGTCATTTGAAACGAGTACTTTATGTTGTTGCTTGCCGGTTTCTGAAACTATTGTCAATCTAGTCTGGTTTATATGAAATTTGTCAAGTTGTTTTGACCCAGCCCGGGAGGTATTAGATTGAGGGGTGCAGCTGGCCCGGGGTTTTCCTCCCAGGAGCAAGTGGACGTACGGGGAGGTTTTTCACCCAGCTGTTGTTCCACAACCCCTCTTTCATTTCAAGCTAAGGTTTCCTTGCATAGATAATTACCTTAAAAGCTTCATTTTGAATAACTCAAGCGTAGTTGAATAAGACTATGAATAAAAGTAGACCTTAGTAAACACAATTTCTTCCTGGTAGTTGTGTCTGTGGGATGCGCTCCTAAAAAAGTTATGAAGATCGAAACGTCAACCGCTTTTGTATCTCCTTATACGATGGGCGACTTTACTATAACAACCGTTAAACCAGAGGGGCTTTGTTGATACCGAAGTGAAACCGTTATACTCCACTTGGCAAGTTCTTTACAAATCCACCTTGTTGATTCCTTCGATCCCCCATCCCCACATAACCTTGGGACCCGGTCTTGGGACAAGATCGCTGCTCATGCATGTACTACACCAGGACTAGTCTCCTTCGCACTTTTGGCTCGTCACGCGTGACGAGCCAAAACAGCGTCTGCGAAGGAGACTACACCAGGACAGATGCTAAGATAAACATTGATTGTCTAAATTAGCAGCTGAATTTGATGGTTCCAAGGTCAACGCCGGCTAAAAGCCGACAGATGCTATGAAAAGCGTTGTAAAAATAAATTGTCTGTGTAACTAACTAATCATATCTTTTATGACGCATCCCATTAAAAGAAAATCATACACACTTTTCATAGTTAGACCGATGGATGGACTTCAAGGTGGAGGCATTTCAGAATTTGTCCCTTCCGTCATATCGCTTTGTCATCGACCCATCAAAAGAAAAAAATAAGAATAGACCATCTCAATTAAGACCGTAAAATTTGCCTCTCTTTGTGGGGAGCACGTGCTTGATTGTTTCGTCTGTTTGACTTCACCAAAGTATTTAATCCCGGAGTCCATTTGGCGTCCTTTGTCCAGATTTAAATTTTCTCTATTTCCCCCACGCGGCCCTTCCCGTGGTTTTCTTCGAAGCATTGTTCATTCTCTTCGATTTCTCGGCCGTTTAAGACCCGTTTTTCAGCATCTTTTCTTGGTGGTTGCTTTTTCGACTCGAGGATGCCAAGGAAACGTAAGCATTCAAGCGAAGAAGAGGACGAAGAAGCTGAGGAAGTCGGAAAAAGTGTCCGAACTAAGCGACGCGCTGCTGTCGAGGCGCGTGATCGCGTGGCGGCCAAGGAGGGAGCAAGCGAAGACGAGGAGGAGGAAGAGAAGGATTTTGACGACGAAGACGACGAAAAAGATGAAGATTACGAAGGCGAAGCACCTGAAGATGAAGAAGGGGATGAAGAGGGCGATGATGATGAGGACGACGAGGAGGAAAACGAAGCCGGGGACGGAGATGAGGAAGAAGATGAAGAGGAGGGCGATGAAGAAGAACCCGAAACCGTCGAGTGCATCCTCGGGGATTTAGAGGAACCAACTAAAGGTGTGTAGGTTCATTTCATCCCTGTGTATATTTGGGCGAAACTCAACCTTAGATACTTTATATTAGACTGTTCCTCCTTTCGAAACCTGCCCTACGTTTAGTTCGTGATC
The DNA here is from genome assembly GCA_014634185.1 of Astreopora myriophthalma. Taxonomy (NCBI): domain Eukaryota; kingdom Metazoa; phylum Cnidaria; class Anthozoa; order Scleractinia; family Acroporidae; genus Astreopora; species Astreopora myriophthalma. Next base: position 1,510,312 of record BLFK01000490.1, read on the forward strand.
ACACCGCGTGGATGTGCGCGCACGACTGAACACGAACTTTCCAGGTTCGAAGTTCAGGTTTCCCAAATTTTGAATGTGCTCTTTTACTCTGAATTAGCACAAGGAAAATTTTTTCCCATCCGTGGAGTTCTGTGGCCTGTTTTCAAAATTATCCGTGGCTTAGCTGGTGCTTTTATCGGCTTTTGTCTTTTATTCTTTTGTTTGAGCAAGCGCGACGCGAGAACACGTGCAAATGTCCGTGCAAATTTTTTATCGCAGTTGTTGCACTTTTTCCGAATTCATCCCTTGCAAATTTACGCCCTTTTACATCCGTTCGCTGTCTTGTTATTGTTTGCATGTAGGTTCCTCGGTTTTAAACCTTGTTCTCGTGTCGTAGCTTCAACTTTCATTGGCTAGAAACCAACTGAAAAATAATATTTAGCTTGCGCTTTAAAAATATTTGAGATAATCCCTCGATCATAACAAAATTTCTGTTTTTAAAGTATGTGTTAATGATCAAAAAGAGGAAAACTCTACTCCGAGTGAGCTTCGAGTTTTAAAATCTATCAACATTCCATTCAATATCACTCAAAATGTTTCAACTTGTAATTTCGTGACGTCACAATTTCCAAATCCCTACGAACAATGATTCAATTTCCGGTTTGCACAATGTTGCCTTTACACTTGATTATCAGAATATACAGTTTCAGGACTAAATTTGCTATGCCACACTTTATAAAGCTTTGTGGAGATATTCCAAATCCAAATAGCCAGACGCTTGGACCTCACCCCACTACTTGAAATGGAAATTGAAAAGAAAAGACATTTCTCCATTATGAAAGAGCTGTAACACATTCTAAACCATTGCTTTCTCTCTGCGGATTCTTCTAGATACCCCAGGATATGTTCTCAGGAAAAAGGAGAGCCAGAGGAAACTTGAACTATGCTTCATGGGTGAAATGCGAGAAACATTAGTTGATGTTAGCGAAGCTTTTTCCACACGCTTTGAAGAAAAGAAGTTACCAGTTCTTCAGGTCACAAAATTCGACATGATAGGAGATACTGAAGAGACAACACAGGTACAGAGCTCTTAGGTTCTAACAGTCTTGTTCCTAGAGGTCCAGAATTCTTTTGGTTAGCATGTAGAACATTCTCTGGCTGGTACTGAACCAGGAAGGTCCACAGATCATGGACTTCAAGCTCTTCTGCACAATCTCAGAAAATTTGAAACAGTAGTGGTTAATACTGACAGTTACCTATCAGCTGTAGGAAACAGGCACATCAAAATTAGATCTTGAAGTCTGTTGGGAGACTTTAAATTTTTGAAATGTAAACAATGGCATTAACAAAGATCCTCCCATATAGCAAGTTTTCTATGTGGATTATGTTCCAAATGTACTTTACACCACCAACATGTGAGCACTCAGCATGTGAGCAGCATGCTCACATACTCAGCATGTGAGCAGAACTGGCAGCCCTTAGTTAACAATCACATAGAGATACATGCCCTCTAGCTATAGAGGAGAAACCTTCCAGCAATATGTTGCAGCTTCAATTCCTGCAACCAAGTGGTTAGGGTGCCTGACTTGATCCAGGAATGCTGGGTTCAAATGTATGCTCAGACCACTAGCTGGAGTTGTTTTAGGTACTCCCTGGTTCAACTCCTCTGACATGCTTGTAAATAGCAAACTGACCTGCCTCCCACTGTTTAGCGAGATAACTCAGTTGTTTATTTTGTTTTGTTTCATTGGCCCAGAAAAGTGCCTCTGGGGGAGTGGTCAATGAAGTATTTTATTTATTCATTTATCTATTTACTTTTTTATAATTATGAGGGTTAAATTAGGGTTAAGTTGGTGGTTCTCAACACCAATCACAGCGGATTTCCCCCAAGTACTCCTGATGGATTATTCCAACCTCAGAAACAGCATTTTACTTAATTTGATGAGTTGATTTGTGTAGTGTCCATACTCCTCGTTCAATTTCTTATTATTTTGCCTTGTTTAAAAGCTGAAAATTCAAAATATTATCTTACCTTGAACAGGACAAGAAGCACCATCATGAATGCAAACAAAAAAACATTATGACAGCAAGCATTTTGGCCATCGTTTTAGAATTTGGTATATTGTGGTCAGATAACTTGACATGTAATTAAGTTTTCACTATTACCATCCAGAAAACAAAGCCAGCTCATGCCTATTCTTTTCACATAATAATCATAAGGCTAAAGAGAGTCATTTGATTCCTTTTTTAGATTGATGTCCTTGAGGTCAAATACGACAAAGCATATGATATCAGGGAATTAGATGAAGAAAATGAAGACATCCTTTCACAAAATTTTTATAGTGTTATTCGAGTGGATGGAATCGATGGCACTTGGGCTAGTCAATATTTTCTTCCAGAGGACTGATCATAGCAAAACGCAAAGCAATGGACGTTGAACAAACAGACACAAGTTGGTTTAGTGCAACTGTAAAAACTGCAACAACTTCTTTTAGGTTCAAGTAACGTGATCATGTACCAAACATAATTAGTAATGAATCCTGATTAATTAGCATCAGTTCAGACATTTCACCCTCAAGTTAGCCTGCGCCACAGACGTAAACAAACCCCGGTTAGTAACATCTGCGAAGCAGCGCAGAAATCCTTGTCCTGTGTACCCAGATTTGAGTACACGCCACGATTGGCTGGTTGAAAAGACCTTTTTAGTAGTAGCCAATCAGATTGAAGGGAAATTCGAAACACACTTCCAGTAATTCCTTGAATCCGTTGGGGGTCCAGAACAAGGATCTCTGCGCTGCTTCACAGACGGTACTAACCAGGGTTTGTTTACATCTGTGACGCAGGCTACCCTCAAGTGAGCATCCAAAAACATCTAAATGCTGCCTGATATACCTATGCTCATAATCACAGACAAATTTAAAAATGGTTTTATGTGAAACTAGTTCAAATGAGCATTTGAAATTCTTATATTCAGAACTTAGTTATCAACAATAGTCTTAAATCTCATTTGTCTTGGAGTAAGTTATGTTTGTGGAAAATGTCACCCTGTTTTTTTGAGTGACAGTAAACCAGTTAAGATTTTTAAAATGTAACCCCTTTTACTGTAGTTCAGAAATTTCTAAAAAATAAAAGTAATGAAAGTAGCCATGTTTAGTTGGTCTTGTCTCTTACTATAAAACTGCAGTGTTGACCCCCCTTTTGTCCTACTAATTAAAACATAAAAGTCGTCCACCTCATTCATTTTCTGGTTACAGTACATGGTATGTTATGACTTTATCAGCAAAAACATGCCTATGGTAATCAAAAGATTATTATAAAATTATTAGTCATGTCCTTTTGATTCAAGCAGAAAATGTTCTAGTACTTTTAAAATAGAGTGCTACAAATACTGGTTTCATAATTCCAAAACCAAGTGGCTGTTGCAAAGACCTGATTGCAGGAACATGGTTGTCAAGATGCAGTTTCCACTTGAAGCACGTTCCCCAATTGTAGATAAATTGGTAATCCTGTCTTGATACCATTAGAAAGGAAACCAACAATTTAAGTAGACTGAATGAAATCAGATGTTAAATGTTCAGCCTGGTAAATAGTGAGAACAATGGTTTTCTAGAATGTGATGCAGGCATACTTGGTTAAAAGCCTGAGTTCTCCTCCTCACAGGAGTTGAACCCATTGAGCTGCAGGAGACTTTGTGGGGACTTGGCCATTAAACTAGGTTTGTATGGAACAATGGACCTACCGCTGTTGCTTTCAACCATATCAGGGTGCTGACATTCAAATCCTAGCAGTATGCAGAACGATTGTCCCATACAAACCTAGTCATTGGCCATCTCCTGTAGCTCATTGGTAGACCATTTGAACTAGTAAATGGGGAGGTGATAGGTTTGACTCCTGTTAGGAAAACTCACATTTTTTTCCCAGTATACCTGCATCACTTTCTCGAAAAAAAAAAAAAGCATCATTCTCAATTTTAGTAGACTTTGTTGTTTCTTTAATTTTTTTTCCATTTTATTGAGAATACTTACCTGCATCTATTTTATAGTCACTAATGACTACTAAATTGGTATAAATTACAGAATCCAAGTTTATTTATGGTAGAGAAAAGTATACTTTCAGTTTTGTCCCTTTTGAGCTTACATGTACTTGTAAATAACACTTTCACTTTAGTTAGCTTGCACACCATATCCACGCCAGTCTGGGGTCTTGGAATAAGCTTTTGCTGTCGATTCGCAGACAGTAAGGAATAAAAACACGAGACAAATGTCCATCTCCACATCTCTGGAATACTCACATTTCTGTTCCTGTTATTTTGCTGCAAGTTGCAGAACAGCAGGAATTCTTACTCCAGAGTACATCAAAGAAATGCATTTATCATCTTTCAATTTTTAAATTAGCTATTGCCTATCATTCTTATGCCCTTAACACAAATTTTGCTAATAGTGAACCTGTTTAAGTACAATGCATGACGTACAGCTTGACAAAATTTCATTCTACTACAACCTAGCAAATAGGCCTGTTCTTTAAAAAATGTCAACAAAACCAGTGTATTAATCATGTGCAATAGAAAGAAACTGCTTATGCTAACAACAGAGAAGTGGCCATCATGTATTCAATTTTCTACATTGGTGTTTGGGTTGCAAAAATTTTCACAGATGTTCATGTGACTTATATATGGTCCTCAAGGGTTTCCTACTTAGCAAATACTCTGTCTTGTCCAATGTCAGTTAAGTCTAATTTCTTTGTTGTTGGTGTCTGTCTGTGAGAGGAACGTATCGCACACCCATTAACTTTTGCCGTGTGACATTTCCATCTTTATCCTTGTCAATCTGTTCAAGCCATTGATTGCCACTGGCAGGTCCAACAGGAATAAAAAGCCTGCCACCAGGTCTTAGCTGTTTTATGAGGGCATCAGGGATGGGGTAGGCTGCTGCGCCAACGTGTATAGCATCATATGGGGCATCTGCAAGATTTGTAAGATGGTACTGAATAAAGAAAGACAAAGATCTAGTGAAATTATAGAAAGAGCAGGGAAATCAGAGAACTTATTGAAAGCACGTTTAGTCTTGCAAACTCTGGGTAGGCAGGGAAATATCTGGCCTTTAATGTGAGTCCTGATAATACTACATGTGTATTAGTAAGACCAGTTCTCATCAAAGTAAAAATTTAGCATCAAAAATGAGCTTTTCATGATTTTAAAATTTAATTTTTTTTTTCCAGGAGCTATCTATATTTCTTCACTTTATTCATCATAATCACTTTATTTAAGTCTCAGGTTATCTAGCCGAGCTCTACTAATTGGGGAGACTACAAATCAACTGAAATCAGAACAAATTAAATCAAATGTTGTTTTTTGTGGAGAGGAGAATACCCGAGAACCCGGAGAAAAACCTCTCGAAGCAGAGTAGAGAAACCAACAAACTCTGCCCACATATGATGCCAAGACCGGGAATCGAACCTGGGCCACGTTGGTGGAAGGCGAGCACTCTCGCCACTGCACCAACCCTGCTCCCCATGCGCCAACCCTGCATTGCAGGTTGTTAGGAATTCAAATCAATTACAGAAATGACAGAGAGAAGCATACAATTTTAAGGGAAAGTGTGAACCTAATATTTAGGGCTCTCTGGAGTGGTTAGAATAGCTTCTCAAACTCATTAAGAATTCATAAGCCCCAAACAAAAGAAATTACTTTTATTAATTAGCATAAAAGTTTAGAATTTCTCTTAAAATACTGATTCCTTTGAGAAGCAATATCAAACACTCAAAAGAGTGTTCCATCCTCTATCTAAACAAATCGAATTCGGTTAAAAAACGCGGCCTTCGGCCTCGTTTTTCAACTCGCTTATCGGTGTTTGGATATCGTGTTTGAGAGACTACATCAAGCATATTCATTAGCATTAGTAGAAATCCACTCATACTATCATGAATCCTATAATCTGATTGGCTCGCTACATGCTATCTATTTAGTGATAGTGAGTAGCAAAAATGCTGGCATTTTGAACAAAAACAAAATGGTGGCTTTTTCAAATTTTAAAATCAATAAAAATTGGAATGGATTCTAAGGCAGTATGTGAGTGGATTTCTATTAAAACAATTAGGTAGACTACTTGTTCTCCTTTTCTATGAGTCAAATAGTCAGCTCGGTGAGCAGCACTACGAACTTCACTGACTATCTGTTGACTCATAGAAAACTCAAACTCATAGTCTAATTGTTAAACAGGTGTTATGAGTTCCTTCCCTGAATGGAAATTAATTAACTGCCTACCTGTACCCATTGTTCACTTTTCACTCACCATTTTCATATCCTTCTCTTCCATCGCCTGTTACAAGAACAACCTGACCACTTTCCAGAAGGTCCGCATTTGCTTGCTTTATATTTCGTTTGGACTGTTCCACTAGCTCTGGTATGTGGTCAATACCAACTACTTTTCCACCTTTTCCTACCATTTCTGCCATGCAAGCAGTGAGATAACCACTCCCTAAAATAAGTTTAAGACTATGCTTTTATGGCACCTTAAAATGACATGCAAACTATAGACATGAAATCTCGTTTTTACTGATGTCCATCATATTCACAGCAAAACTTGGTGGACCGTTAATAACAGACCAACAAAGTGGATTGAAATCCACTAATCACAATGTGCGATATGACACATCGACCAAGTCAGCAAGAGTGATTGATGGCAGTGAAAAACGTTAACTGTTGAAGTGGAGCATCCCTGCTGTTTCAGTAACGCAGTTAACTTCTAGAGCCACTCAAACATTCCAGGACCTAAACCCGTTCCCCATTCTCTTCCAGGAGAAACAGTCACATGACCACCCACACCAAACCTATATTTACAAGTGCAACCTTAAATCAGAAGTCAAAATCGCCTTGCACAAAAAAACAACAAAACAAAAGAAAACAACAACAACAACAACAAAAACATATGTATCATAGTTCAAACACAAAAAATCTTATTGACTTTACCTGAACCGACGTCCAAGGCCTTTGCTCCTTCAAACAAATGTCCTTTGAGGATTTCCAGGGCGTGAGCGTGCATGTGCGGTGCACTTATTGTCACACCATGACCAATTGACTGAGGTGAATCCATGTATGGAGAATAATTACAATAATTTCCACGATCCACCTTTCTCATTGCCTCCACAACTCGTTGTGTTTTTAAAATTCCATTTCGCTTGAGCTGCAAAACCAAGTCGTTGTTGTCCCTGCCATGCGACCTCCACTCCATTCCAGACGGCTGAACGTGTTCTTCGTCAAGTTGCCAATTGGGTTGTGCAGTTCGTTCTCTTTGCTTTGAACAGTCGTCGCTCTTGCAGAAGCCGGCTGTAGTTTCCTTACTTGTTCCACCAGCTGTGTTGTAGATGAGTGTTAAAAATATCATTGGCTGCAGAAGGCAACTCATCCCGTTGTCCTGAAAAAAAGACGCACCCGAGGGAGCCTGAGTATTTTGTTCCCAGGATGCAACTATATTCAAAATGGCGAAGAAGGCGACGACAGGTGCAGTGAAAATGTTATTCCCTGATGTGCATAATATTTCCACTGACAAGCTTTCCCAGCTAATAAATTCAAAGGATTCCAAGGTAGTTTTGTTGGTGAGTGGTATGCTTTGAGGAAAATTGTCATCTGCTTGATAATACAAGATCAAAATTTGACTGCACTTTAAGAGTAAGTAGCTCAGAGTCTTGCCGATCAGTACTATCCCGAAATGTTATGAAAGTACAAGGAAGGGCTAGGACGCAAATTTCAACTAAGAGCTGAGGTGGGGTCTTTTCCTCTCCCTTTTCTACCCCATCTGTCTGCTCTTTTAGTATGCCTCCCCTTATTTGTCCTCTCTTAATCCCTCCCTTTTCTCCATTTTTCACCTCTCATTATGCCTCATCAAGTCTCTTCTTTTCTCGATCTGCCCTCCTTTCCACTTCTCCCTCGTCGGTTCATCGGTACCAGGTAAAAATTGGACTTGAATGGCGCATGCCATTTGGAACTTCAGCTTACCCTAACCAAACCTGAGTGAGCGGTCAAATCGCATGCGGTATTAGATCTACAAGAGTTGCATGTTGAAAGGTTTCATAGGATATGATTCACACACTATGGACCTTGTATCATAGTGTCTTTAAAATTAGTCTTTACAACGGCATCTTGTGTGTTGCATTTTGAGGATGTTCGCAGTGAGAAAGAGTTCCAAGTCAGCCATCTCTGTAAAGCACTTCAAGTGAACCCAGAAGTGACTGACATTGAGCAAGTACTCAAATTAATCACTGAGGCAGGTGTGTGTTGAGCAGTAGCTCTTCAATGTTGCATGTTGTGTCTTTCCTAAACCCTTTTAATAACCCCTGAGTTGTTCTTGTCTGGCATAAGTAAAATCATCTGGTGTTAGCCAGAGAAAAAGTCTATTAAGTCACTAATGGGAGTTAATTAAACGGTTGACAGATATGCCCTTGTTTTTATTGGAACCGCAGAGCCTCTCCTCTTTTGTTGTGGTTACTTCAAGGAACCTTGCAGTTTTATGATGTAACGTCTAACTGAATTAATATGGTGGTCTTGGAAACTATAATGTAGTCCTGAGAAGGAAATTTCAAGGGCCAAGAGCATAACTGATTTTCTTTTCATCCAAGCTTACTTGTGACACCAATTCAGGAATACATCAACTATTGTGACCAGCCAAGCTCTCATATTCACTTGCTTGTCCTTTATGTTCTTGCTTGTTTGTTTGTCTCCTCTCTTGCTCTAAGATACAATGCCTTTTTTTTCTGGGAAAAGCACTTTGTACCTGACGTGACATCACAACTTGGCTTCCACTGATGCCCCTCTTTGATCCCAAGCACTTGGTCAACTCTAGAGGGCATGGCTTACTTACTAAAAATAAACTATGACTTGTAATAGATTCCACAGTATTATGCACTAAACCATCCAATAAGGTATACATATATATTTTTTCAAGGTGTGACATTTGAAGAACCTGTATTAGTGGTTTGTTATTGCTCTGTTGGATACCGATCCAGTGCTTTGGCTCAAAAGCTGCAATATGAACTTGAAAAACCTGGTAAACAAGAACTGAAATCAAAACTTGTAGTATATAATTTAGAGGGATCAATTTTCAAATGGGCAAATGAGGGAAAAGAGCTCGAAGACAACCAAGGATCTAGGACTGTACTTGTACATCCCTACAATGCTGTCTGGGGAAAGCTGTTGAATGCTGAATTGCGAAGCTACGAACCTAGTCAATCTCAAGAGGGCGATTGCAAACAAGTAACAGGATCAAATTTATAAACTTGTTTCAGCTTAACCAGTGGATTCCATTTTGTTTTGGATCTGTTCAGTAACAGATCATGGATGATGTCAAAATGTGACAAGAAAAAAAAAAGTGGCACATGGTCATACCTACAGGCAAGTGTGGTACTGACATACTACATTCTTACATCACCTGTGATGAACCACCTGTTTGAAAAATCCGAACCCTTAGGCCTAAAAACTTTGTTTAGGCTGAACGTTAGCTTTAATAAGAATTAATTGTTGAGGATTGTTTCAGTACCTACTGGTAAACGGCAAAGAAAAATTGGTCCAGACCACTTTTTAATGCATCTGGACCCGGCTTTCTCTGTAGTGTAAATGGGCCTTAAGTCGCGACTCCCGATATTAAAGTGGCGACTTGAGTGGAATGCCTAAGTCCTTTTCTGTAACACCCACAAGTTACAAGTGAACTTAACCACACTATTAACTGTTAAGGGCCTTTTAGCTGTTTTAAGGGCACTATTAACTCTTAAGGGCCTAATATACTCGGCTCATTTAGTCTATACTATTCTGAGTGGTTTTTGGCCTGATCTAGTTACTTTATTCTGTTCTGTAAAAAAAAAAAATAGTGTGGCAACTAAATGGATGGTTAATTATGCAACCGGGCCCTGGTCATAAGCTCCTGGCAATGTCCAATAAAAATGCATTAACCCAGAGGCAGCCCAGACTCACAACAATCTGGCCTGTGCTTAGTTATTGTATAGATTTATGGCATTCATATGAGAAATATGAAATAACCTAAATAAAAATAGCCTAATCTTAGCTCATAGCGAAGAGAGTAATTAAAATAAACTTCTTTTGCTGTATCTTGCGTCCTCATGCCGGTTTGAGGGCAGAATGCCACTTTCTTTCTTCACTGTGAACTAAGATTAGGCTATTTTTTTCATCTTTTTATTTGTCATGGAAAAATACCACAAAACAGAGCTAAAATTCCGTTCAAGGGATTGTTTCTTATCAGGATTCTGGCAGTTAAGCGTATTGCCATATTATTCAGCTTTCGTTTGTTTGTGTTTTGGTTTCAAAGAAAATGCAAAGTGTCGAGCTTTCGGTGATTTTTCAAACATTACAAGTTACCATAGCAATGGTATAACCTGTGAAAAACACCCTTAATTTTAGCTCTAAGTGCATGTGACTCAAAAATGAGCTCAGTGACCCCCATTTTTTATGATCGAATTGTAATCAGGATGTCAAGATTCAACTTCACAAAGTTTAAAAAAAGAGAGTTGCTGAAAAATACAGAAAACTGGTGCCAGCCACCTAAATATTTTATTCAATTCCGCACTAGTGTATGCTCCCCCAGGTAGGGGGGTACTTCAGGAATTTCTGGGTGGGGATGTGCTGCAGAGATGCCAACCTCTGGAGATCTAAAATCTGGATATATATATATATTTTTTTTTTCCATCAGGACCCCAACCTCTCTGCCCCCCCCCCCCCCCCCCCGC
>BLFK01000490.1:1533212-1551649 GCA_014634185.1 Astreopora myriophthalma
GGGGGGGGGGGGGGGGCTGACCCAGGGGAATTTTGCATTTTCATGGAAGCAAGTGTCAAATTTCCCACCCCCAGGCACCTATACACTGCCAAATTCCCCACCCCAAGCCACTTCAAACCAAAAATCGGGCACCTAAAATATTATTGAGCATAAAAAGATGAACAATATTAACCAGGTGAAGCTATGATCCTTGCAGTTATGAATGCAATTCATAACTTTTGTATTCAATCAAGCATGTGCAACAATAGAGTAGAAAATTCATGAATGTATATAAATATACAAAAAGCAATCTATTTCCAAGAAATAGTGCTACACAGTAGAGTAGGGTGACAAGTTTTTAGTCGGGAATCTAGCTAAATAAAATAATGTAGGGTTATGATTTTGTTGAAAGTACAGCAAGTCCATGTTGTGAGACTTCATCATCATTTTATTACATTTGTTGTAACTTTTTAGGTGTAGAAATGGAAGTGAGTAATCTATCTTTGGCTGGCAGAAGAGAAGAAAAAAGTACCAAAGATGTTGCATTATCACACAAAACAGGTGGGGGGAAAATGATGTTATGCATGTATACTATCAACAGAAAGGTGGAAGAAGCCACGACATGCCCCAGGCTGTCCGTGAATATGTCTCGAATATGAGACCAAAGCAAGAAGCTGAATTTTTCTCATTGGTGATGTGGGTGGGGCATGCTCAGATTAATTATTAATCAGATGGTCTATCACTGAGCTATGGGGGACTCTGAGTGCTCTTAGCAAAAGTCAGCCCTATGACTTTCTGATTACCAGTGGAGTCATGATCTACATACCAATGAGCTGAAAGAGACTCAAAGCTGTTTATACCTTTGAATTAACTACTGCATCACTTAGTGCAGGTTGGGTTCCTGGGATATCCAAGGGCTTCCACTTTTGGCAGCCAACACCTAGATTGAATAATGCCCCCATGGCTGGCACAATCTTGCAACCCAGCCATGAGCCCCCACGCTGGGAATTTTAAATAAGCAGGCACCCGTCACACTGAAATATCAGTGGAAAGGAAAAACCAAAGAAGGAAGAGGGAGGGATTATGCACCACGCTGGAGGATGCAGCTCCTCATACTTGGCATGATAAAACGGCACAAGAACGTTGTACAGAACTACTACGCATGCGCCTCCAAACCAACCCCTGACCCTTCGCAACACAGGCACTCTTTGGTTGTTAACTACTTTAAATTGCATTTAAGTGCGTTAAACACACAAAGAATATGCCATTGCAGCCTAAATTCCAATGTGCTAATCCACTTAGAAATTGACTTGAGGGGCTTTCCTTTTGTCAGAACTGGCCAGCCAGACCGGTCAGTTTGCAAGGAAAATGTAACAATTTGAACAAACTGTTGCATGATATCCCTCACATTCTTTTAGAGGAGTATATATCATGCACAAGAAGCGTGTTATTTTGAAGGCTTTGTAGAGTTAGCCCACCAAAATGCCCGGTCTGGCCGGTCAGTTCTGTCAAATGGAAAGCACCCTTAGTTTTTTTTAAATTACTCCACCAGAAGTGTGAAATCTTAATTTAAACCCGCTGCAGGAACCTTCAAGGTCAAAGCAGGATTGGCACAAATGGCCAAAGGCGGCATTATAATGGATGTCACAACAGCAGAGGAAGCAAGAGTTGCTGAAAATGCTGGGGTATGTTTACTCTGTATACTTAGCCTTTTGCCTATTGAAGCTTGTAGGTGTGACTCAGGGTAAGGTTTATTTATAAGGTTGGTATTTGTCTTTAATTTTGTTCTTTGGAAAGTAAGGGAGAAGTTTTGTCTCACCAGGCTTGTGCTGTGATGTCATTAGAGAGAGTTCCAGCTGATATCCGAAAACAGGGAGGTGTGGCAAGAATGACAGATCCCAAGGTACTTTCTTGCACGTACTGTAGCCCTTTCAAGTTGCAACAAGGGGTACATCTAAAACTTCAAATCCTACATCGGCAAATTTGGTTTATTTTCGTTCACTTATCATTTTGTTCTGGTAATTCCTCCCTCCAGCTGGGTTTCTTAAAATGCTGTAACTGTTAAGTTGAATTGTTGCTTTGTATACACAACTCCACAAGCTAGAAGCTTTAGATATCACCGTGCATAAATGAAGGTTATTTATTTATTTATTTTATTTATTGACATGAACAAAGATCAGCCTATAGTTGTCATCTTAATTTCTAGAGGACGAAGGAGATCATGAGTGCTGTCACCATACCTGTAATGGCAAAGGCTAGGATTGGGCATTTTGCTGAAGCACAGATTCTAGAAGCAATTGGGGTTGACATGATTGATGAGTCAGAGGGTTAGTTTTCTAAAGTTTGTTAAACATTTTTTATGGACTAAGACAGGGCATCTGCTTGTTGCCTTCTGTATGAGTTATTTAGGCTTGTTGCGATGTCCCTCCTAATTAATGATCTTTGCTAAAAGAATCCAAGACGGAAGCTCTATCTCGCTGCCTTACCTTGCCTGCCATTATATTTAGGGGTACTGGGATTGTGGTCCAAGAGCTCCATGTGGCTATGGAAGTGATGTAAATTGTTGGCTGTTTGTTTCCAGGAAGCCACCCAGCTGTCACAAACAAATTTTGAATTTGACACAGCTCTGTCATCTCTCAATGAAGAGGGATTGAATCACTGACTCAAGTTAATAATGAATTACTGTACAGGGTTGTCAAAACATGCTGGCAGCCAGCAATATTGCCAGCTGCTTTCACACTTTTGGAACTTTTGTTGGTTACAACTGGCTGGCAAGAAGGGAAAACATGGGAGGCCCAGTACTATCTACTTTTCTACATTTGCTAATTAGTGTTCATCTATCTTATATAGTTTAAAAACAAGTGGTTTGATTAAAAAAAAAAAAAAGAAACTTCTTTGGGAAAAGTTGAACCCATTTTGAAACAATTTAACCAGCTAAAAAAAACTTCAAAACAAAAAAAATTCAAACCATAGCACATCCAATCGCAGGTGATGAGTTGAGCCACAGACTACCCAGATCTTGAATAACTCCAGCACCCATAGTCACTGGACCATAGTGCCTCCCCTTAGGGCATACCATCTGATTGGCCAACTGATAGCTGTGTTTAATAAAATGAGAGTATGTAAACACAGTTGTGACATCACATGAATTTTATCAGTGCGAATGTTTTGTCAGATGCACAATTTGATTGGCTAATAGGAAATATGCCCAAAATCTATTTAAATCAAGAAGTTATTAAACAACACCTGAATCACCTAGGGTCAACCACTAGATTAGCTTCTGCTATTCGGTTGATCAAAACTCCACCTCACAAATCAATTTGCTCCACTCTTAATATCAATAATTGTATTGTAAGCTTTTTCTGTAATAACTGTACAATCTTAATTTTCCTGTACATAGGTCACGGAGTACAATTAACTTAACTTGACTTGACTTAACATTCTTCTTTGACTTCAAATCTTTTTGGCAACCCTGACTATACAATTATTGGTTGTGCGCTGGGAGCGTTAATTAATTTTGTTTGTTTTGTTAGTAACAAAGTACTGGAAGTGACAAAGTACTTCATTTTTTTTTTCCACAACCTGTAACAGTGCTGACTCCTGCTGATGAGGCAAACCACATTGATAAACACAAGTTTACAGTTCCCTTTGTTTGTGGAGCAAGAGATCTTGGAGAAGCTCTCAGAAGGATATCTGAAGGTGCAGCTATGATTAGAACTAAGGGACAGGCAGGGACAGGTAAGAATGGCTTATACCAAACCTTCACCCTTACAGCAAGTTGATTTAGAATATCGTACGGTATGATAATTTTCTGTGATGTCTAACAATTTATTATTAATTTCATGCCTTTTCATGGGTTGCATCTTTCATGGTCAATAGTTGTGTTGATCTACAATACTGATGTCTTGAACACTTAATCTGAAATTATAAAAAGGGAAAACTTTTGTCAGTTGTCAGACTCTTCAGCTACATCTGTACAACCAGAAACAACGCCACAGGAATTAATTTTGACACCCTCACTGTTTCATAGGGTTATTGGTACTTTATTAATAGCAGCCTTACATGTCTGACCTTAAGGTGATGTTGCTGAAGCTGTTCGTCATGCCAGAACAATACGCAATCAAATACGCCATGCCCAATCACTGGACACAGCTGAACTGTTTACTTATGCCAAAGAGCTGCGAGTGCCATTTGCACTCCTTCAGAAGACAGCTGAGATGGGCCGATTACCTGTTGTAAACTTTGCTGCTGGAGGACTTGGTAGGTGCCATTGTGCCCCCCTCCCACCTTCCTAAACCCTATATCCCACGGCCAAGTTGTTCAAAGCTGGGTTAGTGCCGAACCAGGATAAATACCCTGTTGAATATCAGGCATTTTGAACTGTTTTTGACTGTTAGTACAATGTTTCAAGTTGCCGTTATTGTTCAGCCCACCCAACTTTAAAAAATACACTGTATATCTTTATGCATGTGCCCTCCTTTGTACTGACCTTTTGTACAATCTTATTGTTTGTGTGTGTGTGACTGTGTGAAGCCACCCCAGCTGATGTGGCACTTCTGATGCAGCTTGGCGTGGATGGTGTCTTTGTGGGATCTGGAATTTTCAAGAGTGACAATCCCCAGAAGAGGGCCTGGGCAATGGCTCAAGCTGTCACTCATTACAACAACCCCAAGAAACTTGCCGAGCTCAGTGAAGACTTGGGGGAGGCCATGTTTGGAACTCCAGTCAGTGACATCAAACGCAAGTGATGGTCAAGCTTTTACACTACACTTTTCACATAGTCAATCAAGAGTAGCTAGAATGCTGGAAAACATGAGACTAGATTTCTCTCTTGAACTGCCACAACATTGGCAAATATAAAGAGGATCCAACAAAAGCAGTAAGAAATCTAAAATTCAATGTTATTCTTTATCTATATTCTTAGCCATTCTAGAAATGCTTGTTGTGTGCCTTTGCATGTGCAACTATCCATTTAAAATAGCAGGGCTCACTTAGCAGAAATTTGTTAAAGATAAGTACCAAAAGTTTTTGTTTGAGAGGGGATTCTTGGATAAATATTGTTTGTTTGCATTAGTACAAAACTACTTTGGGGCATTCCAACATTAACCTTTTCCTGCCTGAGGGGTACCCCAGTGATGAGTAAAATCGTCTGCTGTTAGCCATGCATGAGAGTAAATTCTGTAACTGGCACTCTTGGGCATTAAAGGGTTAAATTGGACCCAAAATGAGCAGAAGTGACCATGATGTGGTAGTTATATTGGAAATCACTACCACAATGTAAAGGTGCAGTTTCAGTCAGACAAATTTAAGGTTTTTTAAGAATAAGTAAACAAAGGTAGCACAAGAAAGTCACAAGTGCGACAGGGACCAGTTAAAATAATTGTGAAGCGGAAATGGTACAGTGTGCCTGTATTTGGCATATATCAGTAATCACACCTGTGGTTGAAGTTAGACTGCGGAAGACATGAATACTGGTAGAGGTGACATGTTAACACCTCGGAGAACACTAGCCCCCCTCACTTATAATCACTTATGCACAATAAACAGGCATTTTTTTATTATTTAATATTTTTTATTATTTAATATTTATTATTTTTAATTGTGTTCAGTAAGTTATTGTTTTTGTAGAATACTGATACAGGAAGTAGGCTTATCTCTTCACAAACTATATCAATCATGAAGTAATACTTTGCTTGTCAACATTTAGCAGTTTGTTTTTAACAGGTAACATATTTTAGTGAAATTAGTACTTCAATATATGTACTTGCACTTAAGAACAAGAAATTGAATGCTCTTTTCATTGATTGGTTTAATCCTACCTGTGTCAGCATATCCTCCATGCATCCATCTGGGCATAAGGTTTTTTTTCTTTTTCTGCTCTTGGTAGTGTTACACTTAATTAAGTTAATGAATGTGACATGGTTTGACACTTTTTTCAACACAGATGTAAAACAGCACCAAGTTTCAATTTTGTCCATAAAATGTTTGATGTCTATTATCTTATTTAATAGAATAATACTCAGGGCCCAGTTCTTCGAAAGCCAATTAATGCTCACGGCATAATTACAAATTAACCCAGGTTTGATTTCGGCCTTGGAAAATGGTTTCAAAAAGTAATTTTAGGCTAAAGGTGAAGAAAAGTGTTTATCACAACTGGCCCCGGTTGTTCGAAGGGTGGATAAGTGCTATCCACTAGATAAGTCACTATCCTTTGGATAACTCAATTGGTTTTTCCAGCTCTTATCCGCGGGATAGTGATTTATCCGGTGGATAGCATTATCCATCCACCTTTTGAACAACCAAGGCCTGAAGGGCAAAACTCATTTGGGAAAGTTGCTTTTGTTTGGCAGAGCCATTTTCAGTTGAGAGTCCTAAAACCAAAAGCAAACGAATTACAGAGTCAATCATGTTCTGATGCAAATACATCCTTCAGCCAATCACGAATTGGTTTTAACAGCCAATCAGAATGCAAAGGAAACAATGCAAAGTCACAATTGGTTCATTTTAGTTTTGCATCTGATTGGTTGTTGTTTCAGCCAATCACAGAGCAGACCAAAATCAAAGCAATTACATAATTACTCTTGCCACTTCAAGTAAAAACTGCTTCAAATAACCTAGCATCGAAGTTCACACTTACCCGGGCCCCTGATCTTTTTCTGTTCAACAATGCTCCAGGTGTTCATTGGCTTATTTCAGTGTTCAACATGACCTCATGCACCATTCACTTTGGGTCAGCAGCATTTAAAGCATGTGTTTTTTCCTTTGTACAGTGTGGAGGAACACTTCCATGGTGAATGAAAGGGGTTATCGCAGCTCTCATTGTGTTGAAGTGCTTAACAGTAAATTTTTAGTGTAAGAGCTTACTGTTAGAGTTTGTATGAGGTTAAAAAAAAATAGAATCTTAACTTTGGGACTGCTGCCTCTCTCTGAATGAATTTAAGGTGGGCCTTATTTACAGTGTAATTTCTTCAGTATGGGCATTAAAGAAATCCATATATATGTATATTGCAGTTTCTAAGTCTATTTCACTGAGAACAACTTTCCTTCCTCAAATTTCCTAGTAGGGGTAACTACTCTCCATCTTCTTCTTCTTTGCTAGGATTAAAAAAATATTATTTCTGTATTTTTAAGAGGAAGAAAGTGGTCACAAGTCTTGAAATTCTGCTGCTGTTGCTGGTTCTTTTCCCCCAAAATTGACAAAGTAAACCTTCTTTGTGAGCATGGAAAGCTGACATGAAATTTGCTTGCACCAACCAGGCTCTGAGTACTGTTTGCACATGGAATTGTTTACTCTAGTCAGCATTGTCATGAGATCTTCCTTGTCAGAATATTGCTGAAAAATTTGCACCAAACAAGAAATGAACCAGGACCCAAGAATGCTTCCATAACGTTCTGCTTCTTTCTTATCCACTGCGAAGCGCCTGTGTGATAAATATCCCTTTGTAGTTGAGTATGCTATCAGAAAATCTGCATCGGATGGCAGTTTCACAGGCATGTCTCCATCTTCGCCAGCATCTGGGTAAAGCTGTTCCGGCACCAGATACCCATCATCTGGAACATCACCTCTGCAGGCCTGAAGGAAGAACAGCTTAGGTTTCATTGCCAGCTGAGGGCATTTGCCACCTTTGAATAATGATGTTATGTTGTCAACTGCTATTGCATGACCGTCAACTCCCAGGATGCCATCCTCATTTCCATGGCTCATTATAATGCAAATGAAACTGTCATGGTCAACTGAAAACAAGTTAGCAATTTTAAGTTAATAATTATTTTAAGTACCTACCACCATGTAAAATTCTATTAGGCATGTATTTCTCAAAGGTACGAAAACGTTTGGGCCTAATCCCATCTCAAATTAAACCAAAACATTTTCTTAACATGACAGAGATTCCAACCCTCCTGATTTGATTGGGACTCTCCTGATTCGGCATGTTGCCTCCCACTCTCCTGATTTTGATCAAATTCTCCCGCTTTAGTACAAAATCCTGAAAACTAGGGAGAAAATTGCGATCCTTAGAGTTTTTTAGGAAATCTGTGTAAACTGCAAAAAAAAAGAAAAGAAAAAAAGATGTGTTTGCAGTAAGAACTTTACAGTACATAGCTCAAATATGATGTAAAAATGCAGGAAATGGCACTTGAGAAAACATAAATTTCCATATTTTCCCAGGAGAGCATGCCCCCTCGCTATAGCACCTACAGCACTATGTACTTCTCCCTCTTTTCTCTCCAAGAGGGTTGGAATCTCTGACTTGAAACAGGGCCCCAGTGCTACTTGCTAACAACAAGTGAAACTTGTCCCAAATCATGGATGATGACGTTTTTTTTTTCTTTTCTAAGGAAGTAGCTGTTTTTTTTTTCCTAAGTAAATATCTGTCTTCCAGTCTAGACTGGTTTGACTGTTGAACTTATTCAAACAATTTTGCTGACAAAAAAGTCTGATTTCTGGGCTAATCCTCAGTGTAAAAACCTGTGAAACTCGCAGATGACGTAACACAAAGGTAACAAAAGCGCAAAACAAAAAACAAAAAAGAAAAGAAAAAAACGTGAGACAATGACCTAATCCTAACTCAAGCTAAGAAAACAAAGAAAATGTTTCACAGGTGTTTTATACCGGGGTAAACCTGATTTCTATAGGCTATCCCACTGAATGTGGGACTACCCAACAA
Source organism: Astreopora myriophthalma (assembly GCA_014634185.1). Classification (NCBI taxonomy): domain Eukaryota; kingdom Metazoa; phylum Cnidaria; class Anthozoa; order Scleractinia; family Acroporidae; genus Astreopora; species Astreopora myriophthalma. Next base: position 1,541,858 of record BLFK01000490.1, read on the forward strand.
TCCTCTCCGGTTCACGGTCACCTCACCACCAGGAAGACTCCCCACCACAGTGTTATCGAACTCCAATAATTGTCGCGCTTTAAGAACGAAGAATGCGGATACTACTGTTGTTTAGTCCAACAAACAACAATCGTAGAATCAGAGAAATCTGGGAATCCTAGTGGCTTTTAGTGGTGATGAATTAACACTCGCTTGGTGGCGAGATGACTGTTTGCCTCCTCGGTTCCCCCCAGCCCCTCCCCCCTCCATTCCCTGAAAGGCACTGCAGCCCAGGCGATTGGTTCAGAAAACAATAGAATCATTCAAAGGAACACACGAAACAATAAACCCTAACCCTAAAAACAATACAGCTGCGTCCTAACCAGATCCAATGCAATTAGAGGTTGTAAACAGCTGCTACGTGGCATCTGACCTAAAATGCTGGTCGCAACTTAAAGACAAAGAAAATGATGCCCTCACCCAGCTCATCCGTTCGACGAGTATCCTCCATTAAGTCTATCATCTTTTTTGCAGTCAAATCAAAATGCTCCTCAAATTTCCTGAATCCAGCTTTTTTAACAAATGCTCTGATGTTGTCTCGATCGTTTCCCGCACCATTTCTCGGCCGTGGGCACTTGTTAAAGTAAAATTTCATATTGTTGATGACCAGCACGTACGGATTGCTTATTCCATCATAAGCTTCCTCTAATTCCCACCGATGCCGTTGTGCGGCATCCTGGTTTCGCCCGATATGCAAATGCGACCGATGAGTAGATGGGGACATTTGCACATCCCCTTGGTCGAAGCCTGTGAAATGCTTTACTGCTGAACCTAAATATTAAACACATATAAAATACAGTTAGAGAAGATGAAATAGTGCTTCTTTTCCTTGCAAAATTTCCCCTTAAATGTAGTATTATCTTCGTTTGCCCCCCTCCTCCCCTCTCCCTTTTAATCTGTCGAGTGCAGACGGAGGACGAGGAACCTTGTCATGAAACATTAAAAGAAATATTCAGTAAATTCCTTCACGCTTCTGCAGGAGACATGAACTTACCAAACACTTCACCCGTTTGCATTTGTGTAAAACGTTGTGAGATAGATTCATCGCTGTTCTTGGGCAAGGCTTATTGAATGGCAACAACCGTCCATAGCCGGTGCATTTGCAATCATTTCCTCCCAGCTCCGAGCAAGTACATGTACGAAATTGGTGCAGGAGCTGTTGAGCTTTACGTATTTTATCACGGGCAAATTCCAGGCACACCTGCCCCGTCAAGGACTTGCAAAGATCATCGTCCTTCGTATCAGAAATTGAATCAAGCAATGTTGAAATTCGTTCACGTCAAATGATTTTCAAAGACACCGGAAGCAGTTTATACCGGAGGCCTCGTCTCAGGATGTTCAGCACCTCACGAATTTGAACGGAAAAAGAGTCACGGATAAGGCGGTGTACAAAACATCCGTTCACAGATTACAACCTATTCTTTCATTGGCGCTAACGCCCAGCCCAGCCCGGCCCGTTGGCCACATTTCTTGTCAACCCTTGGGGGCTCTTTACATTATAGGTTAGCCTGCGAAGCAAGCGTTCCGTACGAGTGAAGATTTCCGTATTCGTGCCGCGGGAAATTGGGGCGAGAAATAGCTGGACGGGTGGGAGTGTCGCCCCAATTTTCCCGCGGCCAGAATACGGAAATTGTACGGAACGCTTGCTACGCAGGCTAATTATAGGTCTTTTACATAAAATCCTGTCGCAGCGTTGTTCAAGTTTAAGGCCCCGTCCACTCGTATCCGTTTTCATTTGAAAACCCAACGTCTTCTTTACGGATACGGCTTCCGTCCACACGTTTCCGATGAAAACGATCACTGAAAACGGAACTCTTCAAGAACGCTCTCCAGAGTGGAACTTTTTGAAAACGCTGTCTTCGCGTGTACGTGTGGACGCGAATTTTTTTTGAAAACTGAGAAAAAAAGTTGCGTTTTCAAATGAAAACTGATACGTGTGGACGGGGCCTAAGACGAAATCAAGCGAACTCTGAATCTTTGATAAAACTGGATCGTCACGGAATAGGAGCGTCCAGGAGCGGCATGTGACAGTCACATAACGATTATTTACGTTATCTTTGAAAGGTTAGCAGCTTTGAAACTGCATTCGGACAAAAATTGAAAACTCAGCTGATCGTTTCCTCCTTGCATGAAATCAGGGCGTTTTTTCACGGAATCGTTGTCTACGTTAGGACCCTTTTATACGTAACGTAACACGGCGTGTTCTCAACACCCCCTTGTTCCCTTTAAAAATTTGCTTGTGTTCCCTTGTTCCCGAAATTAATCCCGAACTCTTTACCAGCTTTGATCCCTAAGACTGTTTGTGTTCCCCTTTTCCATTAGATATTTTATCTTTGTTCCCCAGTGCCTCAGTTTAAATTAGTCATGTTTTCTTGTTCTCCAAAACCCCTAGGAAGGGGTCATTCCGAATATAAAGTAGTTTGTGCCAGCCAACTTGACGATGATATCGTACCAGGAACAACTGTCACTAATCACTTACCTTTAGTGAATAAGGAGCACTTTTTCTTCCCTTGTTGAAAGAAATTAACATGATCTGCATGACGACCCCTTGCATACATCATCATCAAAGAAAAGGACTAGGGAACTCTACCGACCTTCGGTATGAAAAGGTGTTGAGTTGTCTTATGCTTATCTTCTACACGAAATAGTGAACAGGCGCATGGCGAAAAATATTTATATCAGCTTTGTGTGCGTAATCCAACAGTAGTTTTGCTTTCATTAATAATCCATTCAAATTTCATTTTCCAGACAGTTGTTTCCTCTGCGTCCTATTTCATACAATGCGAAAGAAATGGTTCGTGACGCCATTCTTCTAAAACTGAATTTTAGAATGCATGCCTGACAGGGCTGTCAATCCTCCAAGTCTTCAAATAAGGAAGGGATCATGGATGACTTCACAACGCACATGACTTCATTTCTGATGACACCATGTGGCGTCATTTGTGCAAAAATACTCGTTGACTCCGATAGACGTATATACCATATAAACAGTTCATATTTTAATGTCAAATCAATCTTTGTGATTTGACACTAGGGAAACATAAAAAAATGCACGAAAAAGATATCATTGGCATTGTAACATTTGATCTGATTGGCTTATTTCTGACCAATCACATTATTGCTTATATTACAATCCGTCAATGGCAACGCTTGCAAGAACGGGCAAGGATCTCATGGATATAGACACAAAGCCTAACCAGTCGAAATCAGTTCTTAACCCTACAAAGTGCTTAGAGCTAATCAGTAAACTAACTTCTTAGACCTAATCACTAAACCAAGTTTTTGGACCTAAAAGAGTAAAATGAGAGTTCAAGTGCGGGGACTCGTGGTGGGTATATACACGAGATTATACACCAAGAACGGTTTACCGGAGTTTATGACTTTCCTCATAAACTCCGGTAAACCGTTTTTGCAAGCGTTGCCATTGATGGATTGCAATATAAACAATAATGTGATTGGTCAGAAATAAACCAATCAGATCAAATGTTACAATGCCAATGATATCTTTTCCGTCCATTTTTTGACGTTTCCCTAGTGTCAAATCGCAAAGATTGAAGAGGTCGATCGATTTTACTTTAAAATATGAACTGTTTCTGTGGTACGTACGTCGATCGGAGTCAACTCCAAAATCACAAGATTAATGTGTAAAAGTGTGAGCAAAGTGTTAAGTGTGTCGACGAACAAATTTATTGCTGTTTCTCAGTTTCGTTTGGGCCCTGCGTGAATGCTGACAGAAAGTGATCGGAAAGAGCTATCAAACTTCACTCTTGCGGTTTATGACTGGTTTTATTCGACAGCGAAGGAATATGTAAACTGTAATGCAAATTCCCTGACAAATGAAAAAAGAAAGATAGTAATGAAGGTTAGAGAGTTTGAACGGAGCCCCGTTAGGGGGTTCTTGTGAATTTAACCAATTAGGGCGCAATTCAAACGAAATTCAATACAAGAGAGCTTGACCTTGGTGCGTATGTATTATAGAACTTCGCCAAACGTCACGTCGTGTCAGAGATGTTTGTTGTACAATAATAATCATATTTGCGCATGTAGTTAAAATATTTTTCTCTAGCGGAACAATAAACAAATGTATTAAATGGGACAAAGGCAGCATCCCAGAGAGGAAATATTTGAAGAACGAGAGCGCGCTGCGTGAGTTTGCTGTCTGAAAAAATGTTCAAACGATTGCGCGCAACCCATGCGACACAATTTTCTTGTCTACTTGAACGTTAGCCAGACCCTCTGAGTGATCGAAGTCGAATAGACTATGCGTAGAGGCAGACATCTTAAAACAGTTGAGGTGAACAATTTATTGTACGCTTTGATATGGTCCAATAGAAGATATAACTGACCATGTCATATTAACAATTGATGTTTAGTATTTCCGAAGCGTGCGATCATAAGTGCAGAGACAACTATCATTAAAAATTGTAAACAAAGCAGTCACGAAGGCTGCAGTTAGTATAGGTTATGAATGTTTTATCGACACCCATTTTCAACTCGTGCGCGCGCTTCGATATTCAAGCCAGGGAATAGTGATGTCGTTTCCATGAGCACAGACGAGGCGTCGAAGTGTTAAAATCATTCAGCGATATATACAGTGCCTGCGTTATCGATCTTCCCGACCGGCGAATAGTATTTAAAGCCAATGGGAGCAACCTATTAATCGAGGACAACATTTTCGAGAAATATTTTAGTTATTTATAATAGCCGCAGCTGTGGTGGAAACATGGCGGATTGCGGAAAAGATAGGTCAGGGAGTGCAGACAGATGTATGCCGGCAATAAAGGAGGATCTGGCCGCGTGGATGTCGAGTATCTTGAGTTTGGTTATCACGGTAGAGACTCTGCTAGAAGATTTAGAGACAGGAGTGGTTTTGTGTAGACTAGCTAACGTGATTCAGAGTACTGGCGAGGAATTTCTTCAAAACAACCCATCGGTACCTCGAACGGCGTTTCCATCCTGTGGCGTTACTTATAAGGAAAGGACAGCTTTCCGTGGCTCATTCATAGCAAGGGATAACGTGGCGAATTTCATCCGCTGGTGTCGTGAACTAGGTGTATCGGATGTTATTATGTTTGAAACTGAAGATCTCGTCCTTCACAAGAATGAGAAGTCTGTCATTTTGACGTTGATGGAGGTGGCGCGTATAAGCGTCAAATTCGGATTAGAACCACCGGATCTAGTGAGAATGGAGAATGAGATCGACCAAGAAATTGAACAGCAACCCGTGGACGAAATCATGGAGGAACCGATGATTCGGTTAAAGAAGCAACATAAATCACACAGCCTGGATGATCTGGTGAGTATATGCTATGAGAAGTATATGGCTGAAAAAATAAAATGTCAATAGATACTTTGTTTTTATTGAACAATTCAAGTGAACAAGTATACACTAGGCTATGAAAAATCGCTCAGCATGGAATAAAATACAGAACTACGATTCGATTTGAGCGCAAGCTATAAAATATGCGCCAGACAACCATTATTTAAATTAGGCACGTCTGACAGTTTCAATTCTATGGCAGAGACTTTTCATTAGAGGTCTTTTGCACTTTTACAAGGCCTACTTGTTTGCATCACAAAAAAAGATTTTTACACTTGCGATTGCTAAGTATTTTATTATAGTCAAAACAGAAACTTTTACCCAACAAATCGCAGTCCTCCCTGCTCTTCCTTCAACCAGAAACTGAATGTATAACCTTTACCTCGTTCGACACTATTCGTTGGAGACCGCAATAATATACCACGTGTATTATGCAAGGATGAAAGCCAACACAAGGAAGGTGGTCAAGCGAATCAATCTAAATCCTTTTGAAGCGACTTATTGAAGAAAATGCAAATTATCGTATTTCAGTTCCGACGTAATTCACCTCACAATAATTGAATCATTGTTGATATAGCTAAAACAGAGATCAAGGAATGAATTTCCTTGAATCCTTTTTGCCTTACAACTTTAGGCGATAATTCTACACTGAAATCTGTCTTGCTTTTGCTGTCTTTTGTACTTACTAAAATCGAAATTGAGCGGGTCTTTCACAGCTGCACGTGTTTATTTCCTTCAGAGAATAATCAGTATTTCGCCATGAGGCGGCGCAATTTTCGTCTGAGTCTAAAAAAAATTAAACAGCAGGTTTTTTTTTCAAACAAAAAGTTCAAAACCTGATCGGAGATGCTCACTTACAAAGGTGCTCACTTAACTTCCAAGGTAGCTGAAGCAGCCACAAATTTTTGCTCTCAAATCGTTATTCGTATTTTGGGAGAAAACTCATTCACTAGAAAAAGGCATTATCAGTGAGATAAATATCACATTGCAAACATAGTCTCGGCAATATTCACTGGTATATAGTAACGAGAGTTTACGATAACTTAAGTGAAAATATGAGATTGTGATCCACGCTTGATAAAGTGTACGACCGCGTGGCCGTGGTAAAATTCTACGTGCTCAGTTCTGTGATAGGCAACAGTGTTGAAATTCAAACAGCTTGGAAACAGAAAGAAATATATGTACTTGATCTGTTACACCTTTTGAACATTTTTTGCCATTTTAATGCCCAAACGACATGAAAAACCTGGCTCGAATACCAATCCTCTCGGCCTTGATGCATCAAAGGCAGGGAGGCACACCGTCCTGATTGTCTCCAACAATCGTGGAAAATGAAAGAGAGTTTCTTAGAAGAAAGGCATGTCTGCAAAAAGCTATAAGTGTGAGTGACGGATTTTCTCCCGTTGGGCGAGAAAACTCGACAGTCCAAATGCCAGATCCCTAGCTAAAACAACGCATTTGACTCTATCACCGTTTACAGCCTGTTTCAGTTTGTTTCCACAGTTGAACGTCTCTTCGATCGGATATTCAAGTTCCGTTTATGACGAAAATGAAAACTCGTGAAACTTAGGACCAAGAATATTGTTTCAATTTCTTAAAGAAACGTTTAGGGAAAAAACAAAAACAAATGAAACGAGGTCGACTAGCAATAGAGTTATTTCAGTAGAGTTATGAATTAGAGTTAGAGATAACGACTGCCAAAATCCTGAATTCAAGATTTTGGACCGCCAAAATACTGAATTCAACATTCTGGAAAGCCAAAATTAAATCTAGTACAGCAGCTACAATTGTTTTAAGGCGCTGTTACACTGTGAAATGTTTCGTGTAACTTGTCTCGCAATGTTTTGGCGACATTGTGGCGGGACAAGTTGCACGAAACATTTCACAGTGTAACATACCCTGCAACGGCCAAAATCATCGTTGCGAAACACAAGCCGTTGCCGAAAGTAGAATTAGGTTCTACTTTTTGTGCAACTTGTCTCGCAACCATTTTGGCCGTTGCAGGGTATGTTACACTGTGAAATGTTTCGTGCAACTTGTCTCGCCACAATGTCGCCAAAACATTGCGAGAAAAGTTGCGCGGAACATTTCACAGTGTAACAGCGCCTTTAGAGTCAGATACTTAAATATGCCAGTTTTGATCACGTCTAACGGGTTTGCGCTGTATTGACAGGTTTATCAAGTATTGGATCAGTGCACTTGCCCAGTGCGGTTTCCAGTCTTACGCGTGGCGGAAGGAAAATACCGAATGGGAGAGAGCAGGAACCTGATATTTGTCAGGGTAACGAAATTGTGTTGCCTCCTTTTTATTGGTCAAAATTGTCAAGGTGTACGAGAATCGAAGGTAATCACAGCGGCGAATCCAAACAAATACAGACAAAATTAACCAATGAGAACTCTTGTAATTTTTCATAAACGCGCGGAGGAAAGTCAGTCGTGATTTCAAAGTTGTGCGGGAGTTAAACATATCACAGAGCCTACCCTCAAAACGAAAAGGAAATGGATGACTGCGGCCACAAACCAGGGGTGTGGATTTAGCAATTGCCATTAATGCATGTAGCGACAGTGAAAGGTACTAAGAATAAACCAAGAATACAGAACCTAGAGGAGTATGCTGCGTTTATCTCCTTTCAGGTTATGCGCAAACACGTAATGGTCAGAGTTGGTGGGGGATGGGATACATTGGAAAGATATTTTGACAAACACGATCCATGCAAAGTGTCAGGTGAGGCCGAATGCAAACAAATTTATAAAAGAATATACAGAGGAATTACTGTCAAATACTCCAAACCCTTGAGTAGCGTACTGCCATGTTATGAGTAGGCAGGAGTGTACAACTCCCATATTAGGGACTATGTCACAGCGTTTTCACAGACCGAGCTACTTTTACGTGGGTTTTTCCTGCGAAAAGTTCAGTACCAGTCCACGCGAGCCCAAACAATTAATTATGCAAGGCTTATGATTGGCTAAGAAGGCTCCTGTGGGAGTCTAAAAATAGTTCTGTAACAAGGCCGTGGCATAAACATAAAGAAGTTACATGCTTCGGTTATGGCCTGCTTTTGTTGGTTAATAAATGTTCGATTTCCGTCTTAAACTTGTTATCAAATCACAGAAAAGCAAAGAAGAAACTCTGTCAAGTTACCCAGGTCCCGCAGTGGAAGCGATGTGATTGGTCGATCTCCGAGCTCCATTAGTATTTCAAGTAGCGACAGCCACGACTCAGGTGGCTTGCCTGTGTCACACGGGCGCACCGCATCCTGGTCCTCGTCCCAGACGTACGCTTCGCAGGTTTGTATGAAAATCTATCGTTTATTAAAATATTATTTTACTCCCAAGCAGAAATAAAGGGCGAGCTTCTTATGACTTTTTTTTTGGAAAATCAACAAAAGCTTCTAAAGCCAAATAGTTCGAAAGAACTGCTTGTTGTTTAGCTGAACAAACCAAAGGATCAAAATAGATAATTTATTTAAATTACGTTAAGCCCATGTGACTTGCGACGTGAAAGTCTCCGTGGCGCAATCGGTTAGCGCGTTCGGCTGTTAACCGAAAGGTTGGTGGTTCAAGCCCACCCGGGGACGGTTATACTTTTTTCTTCTGGAATCCGTCAAAATATCAACGACCAGCCAATTCTGTCACGTGGCCCGATCTGTGTATATGTGATTTTTCCAGCTATCGACATCAGCAATCGAGCCTATATCGTCAATCGTTCGATAATCGTAGACATTATATAGCATTCAATCGCAGTTATTCGATTGAAGAAGTGGCGTGAAAGCTCTCCATGGCTAGGTACGAGTCAGTTTGACAGTGCATCTCTCTTATTGCGTCAAGTGCCAGAATATCTTGCCACTTGGGACAACTAGAGAGTTAATACGATCGAACGGATTGTTGTTCGAAGACACCATCAGTGACTTTTACTTGTATGTTCATTGCGTTACGCTTCCGATAGGAAATAGACGCGCGATTTTGTTCCTTTTTACTTATGCTGCGATTTCAGTGTCAAAAATCATCGGATTGGTTACTCATGGCTAATGGTATAAATTTTGGAGACGTTTTATCAACTCTAAACTGACAATAAATCAAATGATAGTTAACTGGTATATTACGGATAATTTAAATACAAAAGGAAATAAAGTAGAGTCTATGACGGCCCTGTGGCCCAATGGATAAGGCATCTGACTACGAATCAGGGGATTCCAGGTTCGAGTCCTGGCAGGGTCGCTTTTTCTTTTCTTCTTACTTCAAATCTATTAAATTGAGAACTGATACTTAAGGAACATGCTTTTAAAATTAGTATCAGATGAAGGGAAAGCAATATCTGGCCTTTCAGAATCGAAATAAGCGGGCTCGTTCGCCCGGACGATCGAGCTTTTGTAATCTGTTATGATAGTACTTCATTCAACTACCTGGCTTTTTTTTTGGGGGGGGGGGGGGGG
>BLFK01000490.1:1559227-1576727 GCA_014634185.1 Astreopora myriophthalma
GAACTCGGGAGATTCGCTGTATAACGCTGTGCGTAACCACTGCACTAACCAGCCCTTGTTGTCACAGTCTGTAATTTTTAACTTATTTAGATACAAGTACACAGATCGATAAAGCTATGTATAAGTAAATTTAAAATTACCTTCTCTGGCAACTGTCGCTGGTTGGTACAGAGGATATGCGTGGGGATCAGGAAGCAAGTGACTTGGGTTCGAAGCGTAGTCCATATCGATTATAACTGTTATCTTATTATGAAGCTAGACAGAAGTTAAGTTTTACAATTGAATACTGAGAAAAAAAAGTTAAAATTAGCCACCAGTACGCCTTGAACCCGGGAGATTCGCTGTATAACGCTATGCGTAACCACTGCACTAACCAGCCCTTGCTGTCACAGTCTGTAATTTTTAACTTATTTAGATACAAGTACACAGATCGATAAAGCTATGTATAAGTAAATTTAAAATTACCTTCTCTGGCAACTGTCGCTGGTTGGTACAGAGGATATGCGTGGGGATCAGGAAGCAAGTGACTTGGGTTCGAAGCGTAGTCCATATCGATTATAACTGTTATCTTATTATGAAGCTAGACAGAAGTTAAGTTTTACAATTGAATACTGAGAAAAAAAAGTTAAAATTAGCCACCAGTACGCCTTGAACCCGGGAGATTCGCTGTATAACGCTATGCGTAACCACTGCACTAACCAGCCCTTGCTGTCACAGTCTGTAATTTTTAACTTATTTAGATACAAGTACACAGATCGATAAAGCTATGTATAAGTAAATTTAAAATTACCTTCTCTGGCAACTGTCGCTGGTTGGTACAGAGGATATGCGTGGGGATCAGGAAGCAAGTGACTTGGGTTCGAAGCGTAGTCCATATCGATTATAACTGTTATCTTATTATGAAGCTAGACAGAAGTTAAGTTTTACAATTGAATACTGAGAAAAAAAAGTTAAAATTAGCCACCAGTACGCCTTGAACCCGGGAGATTCGCTGTATAACGCTATGCGTAACCACTGCACTAACCAGCCCTTGCTGTCACAGTCTGTAATTTTTAACTTATTTAGATACAAGTACACAGATCGATAAAGCTATGTATAAGTAAATTTAAAATTACCTTCTCTGGCAACTGTCGCTGGTTGGTACAGAGGATATGCGTGGGGGTCAGGAAGCAAGTGACTTGGGTTCGAAGCGTAGTCCATATCGATTATAACTGTTATCTTATCATGAAGCTAGACAGAAGTTAAGTTTTACAAGTGAATACTGAGAAAAAAAAAGTTAAAATTAGCCACCAGTACGCCTTGAACCCGGGAGATTCACTGTATAACTCTATGCGTAACCACTGCACTAACCAGGCCTTGTTGCCACAGTCTGTAATTTTTAACTTATTTAGATAGAAGCACACAGAACGATAAAGCTATGTATAAGTAAATTTAAAATTACCTTCTCTGGCAACTGACGCTGGTTGGTACAGAGGATATGCGTGGGGGTCAGGAAGTAAGTGACTTGGGTTCGAAGCGTAGTCCATATCGATTATAACTGTTATCTTATTATGAAGCTAGACAGAAGTTAAGTTTTACAATTAAATACTGAGAAAAAAAGAGTTAAAATTAGCCACCAGTACGCCTTGAACCCGGGAGATTCGCTGTATAACGCTATGCGAAACCACTGCACTAACCAGGCCTTGTTGCCACAGTGTGTAATTTTTAACTTATTTAGATAGAAGTACACAGAACGATAAAGAAAAAAGAAGAAGAAAAAAAAGTTAAAATTAGCCACCAGTACGCCTTGAACCCGGGAAATTCGCTCTATAACTCTATGCGTAACCACTGCACCACCCAAACCTTGCTAACGGAATACATAATTTTAAAGTTGTTTAGATACAAGTACACAGAACAATGGAGCTATGTATAAGTACATTTAAAATTACCGTCACTGGCACCCGTCACTGGTTGGTATAGAGGATATGTGTGGGTGTCAGGAAGCAAGTGATTCGGGTTCGTAGCGTGGCCAATACCGATTACAACTTTTATGTTATTTTGAAGCTACTTATATTGATATCTAAAGCAGTAAACAATAAGCCAGAGTCTGGTATATTTGTCAGTAAGAGAACAGAGCTCCAATTGTGCAACGAACAATATTCTTCGTAAGCAGTTAAACATTTAGCGCATTATTTATTGTTATGGATACTTCTGTACTAAACCCTAAAAATACTCTAAACGGTTCCTCTAGTGGATAAGCGTGAAGCTGCAAATTATTCAAGATCGAGGCGTACTCCTTTGACTACTGAACTTTCTTTTCCTCTTAAGTTTGAAATTTTTCTTTTCTGTAAACACGATAACGTGTCTAAGCTCCTTTTGACGAATAGTGGAGTGTGTAAAACACAGACTTATTTACAGAGAAACTGATTGGCGTATTGTGTAAACGACTTTAAGGTGTCCAACCTCCTTTTGAAAGATGGGGGAGTGTGCAAATTCATCAATTTCACTTGATTCGGGGGGATCACATTTCCCCTAGGGGGAGTTAAATTATCTCCCTGTGCATTTTGTTAAAAAAAAAAAATGCATACAGTTATGTCAGCGTGGTCCCAAAGGGATGGTCATTGTGTTTTATTTGCTGTGAAAATTTGATTTACCGTACACTTCGCGTTTGTACGAAGGCCTCAAACAACGAAGAAAACATATAGTGTTCTGGTCTGACGGGACGTTGCTCGACATTGAGACTCCACGAATAGAGTTGACGGTGGTTCCTTTCCAAGGTAAGCCAAAAAGCTTTTCACGCTTTACAGGAAAACGAAATCACATGGCCTATTTTTTTCCAAAGTACGATTTTTTTTCAAACAGCTGATATTCTTTTTCATTCGGTCACGCCCAGTTGGTTGTATGGAAATATGACTGTTCAAAGCCCCTATATTGAACAAATCCGTTTGGTGGTTGCCATCTTTCGATGACTAAAGTGGGGAAATATATCCCTCCACTCCTGTTTTGTAATTGAAGCCAACAGCAGCTCTTTAAACACAAACAATTTTGGAAATGTCCGGTCATCGTCGACATAGTATGATGACTCGTATTTAAGCGTCACTATGAAGTTAACTCTCCATATACTGAGTGGGAAATTTTCGTTTGACCGAAGAAAACTTATTGTCGTGGCTAGATATGGCCAGCTAACTATCCACAAATTTGGCATATAATATAAGAATTGTTATTTACCTCAGCGTTGGTAAATAGTTATTGAATTTACATTTCCCATGCTTGGAACTAAGAAGTCCTAAGTCGGTGTGAATTAGAGTGAACTCTCGCACAGATATCATCGGCGACCATTTGAATGCCGTAATTTACTTCATATTCATGTAAGCCGCAAGCAGCTTTCTTGATGCCAACGACGGTTTGACCATAAAGAATCTTAAAATTTTTGTTGCCTTTCGCTGGAAACGAAGGCACTAGACATTTTACCCAAGTACATGCTGGTTAATGTGAAAATTTAAAGTTCATCTCCATTTTTATAAGAAAATGTTGTCGTAAGCTGAAGTTATTAATTTCTCTACAGTCAAAATCAAATATCGCAATTGCCCCAGCTGCGAGGCCATAAACATTAAAGTAGTTTTCAATTGCCATTATTTTTCTTGTTTGTTCGACTCTGTGGTTCCCGACTTCAAGTTTTTTTTTAAACTGACTCTATAGTGTTTTATTCATTCTACATTTCTTCCGATTGAGCATGGAACTTTAGATTTGTCAGTTTCAATCCACCGATGATGAGCTGTTCCGCCTGATGTCGGCCGAACGTTCTTGTTTCGAGTTCTCATCACTTTATTTCAATTATTTCATGTCCAGTTGTAACAACAACCTTGGTGCAGTAGTTAAAGATTAAGTTTCAATGGCAACTGAAAACAGTTTGTTGTTTCCAGCGAACTCTCTCATCGTAATTTGTTATAACAAGTGTTAACACTTCTAACTAGGTCTTTCAGACCGGGTGAGGTGTATTTATCATGGAATTATAGTTACGTTTTGAGCATGAAAGGCTTGCTTGTTGTGGTTGTCAGAGATATTTCAATTTTTTTATCGTTTCTTTTGTAATGCCACCCATTCACAAACACGCACACCAATGCTTTCTAACTTTCTTGAGAAAGCCAGTGCAACTGATTTGACGGAAAACTGAGCACTGGGCCCGGTGTGTTTTACAAGTGCATTTTGTTCACAACATGGGAAACAAAAGCTACCCCTTTTGATTTAAAAAAAAGTGAACAATTTCGAATTGTACAAGAACAAAAGAACAGTCGAACTTCAGGGGAATAATTTGCATTTCTCTTGTTAAAAACAACAAATTACTCCCCTGAACCTGAAACTGTTCTTTCGTTCTTGTACAATTCGAAGCTAGCTTTTGACCCTTTGGACAAAGAGGACAGATATCAAGAGTCTTCGCTAACGTAAACAGAAGCCATATTCCTTTACTGAAACAAAAGAAAGAACTTGCATAAAAATAAAGTTCACTTCCCAAAAGCATCTTTTTCTCGAAGTCATGCATCTATCGATGGTGAATCGGGCAGTCTCGGGCATACTCGGAAAAACTCCGAGTGCTCCTAATAGGAGACCCTATGACCTTCGATTACATTATTTCCTCCAACATGGCGGCCGTTTCTTTGTTCCGACTCTCCTAACATGGCCGCTGTGACGTTTCACAATTCTCAGCCTGATGACCTCATAAATATTACCTTTGAACCACCCACGTTGCTGCGACGATTTCCTCCGCTTTTGTTTACAATCCTGGTCACTATGATTCTAAAAAAGGGAAACACGTCCGCAACCAAGCAGCGAATACGGACGCCTATTCGGAAACTTTCGTTGACTTGCATGTCCACAGCTCGCGCGTGCGCCCTAAGCTTGCGCGGCATCCGTCCTTCGAAGAAACGTGAGCACTCAACACCAGTCGTCTAATGTAAATTTGGTCATTTTTGCAGACCACCGTAACTAAAACAACGCTTATAAGAATAAAATAAAGCTAATTAATTTAGTATAAAATGTACAAGATATCTGAAAACTGGAACAGGAGGGGTCGAAGGAACAGGTCGTGGCGATAGGATGACCAATTTAGGGAAAGAGGAATGGCGCCGACGAATGGACAGTGTCTATTGAAAACCATGTTGCTGCAATGAGACTATTTACTGTCTTCTGTTGTTACCGATGGGAAGGATGGAAACAGATTACATTTTGAACAATTTAGCCTAAATTTTGCAAGTTCGTAACAAATTACTGATCTTGAAGGGATGGCCAAAAATATCTTGTCGATGACCCTGTTTTAATGCAAATATCTCGTTTACGTTTCAAGCAATGCCAAAACCCTATTGCTCGAAACACGAAGCCATGTTTTGCGGTGTTTTGTAAAGTCTGAGATGATTTTTGGGTATATTTGGGAGGAGGGAGTTCTTCTTAAAAGAGAAGGAAAATTTCTGAGAAATAAGAAATATTGAAGATCTAATGTAGTTTAAAAATTAGAATTTGAAGTTTAAAATTAGTACATGCACACCCAAACAGTCCCCCTACCAGCTTGGGGTGCTCTTGCGTGGGGGTCAACTGTCTGTTAGTGTTTCAAAACTAATTTTCTTTCTTTTATTCCCTCCTCTAAACCTCTCAAAATTTCATTCAAATTCGGGTGTACCCTTCCTTAAAGGAGCTATGTCACGGTGAAATGGCTTTGAAAAGTTTAGCTAAACTTTTCAATTTTGTTGTTTGTAATCCGTGTCAATCTTCTCCATCCTTAACCATCCTTGTTCCTTTCAGGTTTATTATTATCTCTTTGGTGTTTTTCCACCTTTGTAAAGTATTATTTTCAGGTTTCCTTCAATTTAAAGGTAAATTTGTCGATGATCAAAATACCTATAAATATCGTGACAAAGCCCCTTTAAGAAAGAAACAGCAATTAAAAAGGGAAGTCTTGTAGCACGAACTTTTATCATGGCAAAATTTTATGTTGTAAGATAAATACTCAATTTCGGAAAAGCCAGTCGAGTTGTTTTACTGTCGAATATATTTCGAGGGTCTCAACGACAGTTGACTCTAGCTATCATCCTCACAGTAACTTATACCCATACAGACGAATAAAACCTGCCCGTTGCTACCTGACGCTGTGAAAAGGTAAGATCGTATACGGAGTATTGTAAACCCACAAGAACACGATATCCTGTTTTTTGTTGTTGTTGTTGTTTTTTAAATGAATACTTAAAAACGAGGAAATAAGCTTAAGTGTTGCCTCTATGAACCACGTACAAACCCACAAGAACACGACATCCTGTTTTTTTTTTTTTAATGAATACTTAAAAACAAGGAAATAAGCTTAAGTGTTGCCTCTCTGAACCACGTACAGGTGACCTTGCAAAAAGAATGGTATTATTTTTTTAAAACAATGGCTTCTCTGGCCTGGGGCAATCAAAGTTAGGCAATGCAATTCTTTGCAAACGAGGTCACTGGACCCATACGCAGTTAGATTTAGATGGAGTTTTGTACGCCATATTTTCATCGTTTTAGTATGGAATTTTGGAACTAATTCCTGACATACGGAAGCCTCTCTTAGAGTGATAAATCACTCATCAGTCGCCATGACCTATCGAATGAAAGAATTAACTTTGTGTGTCGGTGATGATTCGGTGGCCTTGGTCTATTGTAACACCTCTCTTGTTGTAGCATCTGTTTAAGTTTAGGATAGTCCCACCAATTACAATCACAAATTTCTAGAAGTTGACGATGAGAAACATTCGACACGACCCGAATACTCAAACGATAGCGAAGCTATTCGAGGAAATTTAAGACCTTTCTAAAAGGCCGTCTTGACCAATGAGATTTAAGGCAGTTCAAATATCCATGATTTTGACAAAGGTTTCAGTTTGTTTTCTCCCAAACTTCTCTTATTAGTTGGCGACCCTTAACGTTTCGACAATTATCTATGGAAATACAGGAGTATCTCTTATGGGTCACGACACCCTTTCAAGTTCAAACGCCCAGAAGCAAAACACTAACACTTGGGTCAGATTTTAACGAGCACACGAAGGCCACAGATCTAAGAACTAAAAAGTTTAAAACAATGGCTTTAACCTGACATAACCAAATCTACTTGGGGCATCATCGCAAAAATAAAACTGAAGACATCAGGATGTTCCATGTTTCGATTTATTTTTAACAAGAACGTGATTGCAAATTTCAGTTACGTGTGACGAGCTAGTCGTGATGGCATGTAACGGAAATACTATAAGGTCAAAACGCCAACTAAGCGGAACTGATGTTCTGGGAATTAATTTGGTTAGGGTCAAGCTTGGCTAGCCACTGCACGTAGCAACAGCAGGATTTGGATGACTAATGATCCCCACGAAAAACAGTCGTTTCATAATGTTCTGAACTTACACTTTCTACAAATATTAATGGATTTCAATTTGATCACTTTAGAAAAGGTAATATCCTAAGCTTATGAACTGATGTTCGAACAAAACGTTGAAGTTCAATGCTTTTAGAAAGAAATCACGAAATCTTGTGAATGACAATGATTGGCATATGACGTCAAAGTAATGACGTGCGCACCGTGAAATATCAAAGTGTAAAGGTTCACGTTTCAAACGAAAGATCAGCGCATAAAAAGGGGTGAGCGTCATCGACTGAATCATTATTGCTGAGTGAAGCTCAAACTAAACAGTTTATCCCACTACACTTCAAGGAACAAGTATCAAGCCATACCCGAACATGAGTCTCGGCAAAGTTCTAAGAATTTGCGTCCGAAACTACGGATTCACTGCTATTCGACGAGACTATGGCCCTGAGGCGGTGGAAAAACTCCGTGGTTCTTTGAAGATTGAGCACACTTTAGCACGACGAGGCGCGGAGCGACTTTGGCACCTGATAAACCGCGGAGATAATTCCTATGTTAATGCTCTCGGAGCTATGACAGGTTGGTGTATAGATAGAGAAGCCTTTTGTCAAGAGTATAAATGAAAGAAAAACGATTTCATGAAAATACATAACCTATTCTCAGGTTGAAAGAACCAATCAAGTTTTCAAATGCCGAGTCCCGGTGTAAAGTCTTTTGGGGCCTATTCAGAGTATTCTCAAAAACCAATACCCTAAAAAAAAATCTACGTTGTATCCGTTTCCAGATTATGATAAATCACCAATGGCCTACCTAAAAGGCATACAATTCTTTAAACTAATATTTGGCAAAGATACGTTCCAACTTTCCGGGTATTCTGATTTCACAAAAGAAAAAAAAAACGTAATCTTGATTTCAAAACTTGATAAGTTTTAACTATTCCTTGACCTATAACTTTAGCTAAAATATTTGCTCCCCTCTTTAGCACAAAAGGAAATGATGTCTTCCTCAATTTCATTAGGCGGAAAATCAAGTTCCTAGTTCACTTCCGCCATAGTTCGCATGTATACTGAGTTCTTCGAAAACCACACGGAATCATTAATGTATAAACTGATCAACGCTCAGAACAAAAAGAGAGGAAAAAAAAGCAGAAAAAGAAAAAAAAAAGACTTAAAGAAAGGGTGACTGCTTCGTATTTTTTTTGTATTCCGTCGTCCTTTCTTCTAGACTGCAATGATCACGTTTTGACAAGAAACTGTTCATACGATAAACCAGAAGACAACGATGAGGAAAGCACCATTAAAAAAATAATAATAATAATAAAATGAAACGTCTGATTTAATTTATTTGTAAATAAACAATCAAGAGTGCAAAACTTTGCAGTCTGGTTTTCGTGACCTGAACCGAATCCAAGTGAAAAAGTAAGTAAAAGTGCCTTTCTTCTTTTAAAAGGTGGTCAAGCAGTTCAGATGGCTAAAGCAGGTTTACAGTCCATTTACCTAAGTGGTTGGCAAGTTGCAGCAGACAGTAACATGGCAGCACAAACGTACCCTGATCAGAGTCTATATCCCGCCAACTCAGCAGCAAAGCTCGTTGAGCGAATAAACAACGCCTTCATTCGAGCGGATCAGATCGCGCATATGGAGGGATCTGACAAACACGTTGATTTCTTTCTACCAATAGTTGCTGATTGTGAGGCAGGATTTGGTGGCCCTCTGAACGCCTTTGAACTCACAAAAGCCATGGTCAAAATTGTCTTGTGATAACACTGGCAATTAATTCTCAATTTCTGGTATTCACCTCTTACAATAGAAATCCAAGCGAAAGCACAATAGGAATACCAAATTGTTACCGCGGCATTTAACAGTGATCTGTCAAATATTCCGCAATTGACCTATCCTATTTATCTGGAGAAAACAAAATAATAGTTTACCGCAAAAATAATTACCCACTTCCCTTGCAAAACATAGTACATAAGCACAATACAGTATGTACAGCAGCTTAACACAAACCCATGCTCTCTCTACGGTGCCAAAGTGACTCGGTGTTTCTCACAAATTTTCCTTATTAGATTTCTGCTGGTGCTTCTGGCGTCCATTTTGAGGACCAACTGGCATCAGAGAAGAAGTGCGGCCACATGGGCGGAAAAGTTCTTGTGCCAACACAGCAGTTTATCAAGGTCCTCAATGCTGCTCGTCTTGCTGCTGATGTCATGAATGTACCAACTGTCATCATTGGACGAACAGATGCTGAATCGGCAGCTCTAGTGACGTCAGATATTGATCCCCGCGACCAGCCCTTTCTGACAGGTGAACGAACTCCCGAAGGATTCTATCGTTCAACTGCTGGCTTACAACAAGCAATTGCACGTGGGCGCAGCTACGCTCCATATTGTGACGTCATATGGTGCGAGACAGGAACACCTAATTTGGACGAAGCGCACATGTTCGCTGACGGAATTCATGCTGCGTTCCCAGGAAAACCACTGGCCTACAACTGTTCGCCCTCATTCAACTGGAAAGCAAATCTAAGCGACAGAGAGATTGCAGCCTTTCAGAAGGAACTCGGTAAAATGGGCTACAGATACCAGTTCATCACTTTGGCCGGCTTCCACTCTCTAAACCACGCTATGTTCAAGCTTGCACTTGACTACAAAGCACAAGGCATGTCCGCTTACACCAAGATACAAGAGGACGAGTTTGCGCAGGCGCAGTTCGGCTTCACAGCACACAAACACCAGAGGGAGGTGGGGACGGGGTATTTTGACCAGGTGAGCATGGCGGTCAGTGGAGGAACAAGCTCTACCACAGCTTTAGAAGGATCCACTGAGGAAGAACAGTTTACTGACAAAAGCGGAAACACTTTAAATAGAGCGTCAAATTAGTGAAACTGTTTCGTCAACTTCTCTAATACTGATCCTTTCAGAGACGCCAGGAGCAAACTGCACTCGGTATTTGTAAAGTATTTGGAATGGAGCAATCACATAAAATTTATATTAAATAAACATTTATTTTTTGATGAAATGTATAAAAGTACAAAAAATTTATCGTTATTTATATTCTGTTCATAGAATTACATTTTAAGATAAAATGATTTTGTAAATTGTGTTATCAGAGGACGACGTTTTCTCTAAGATATTTGTTGGAAATCGATACAATGTCACAACGAATAGTGCCATGTACTTCACTCGACAATAATTATTTTTACACCATCTTTTTAAGATGCTAATCACAAGAGCGACTGAGAAAATAAAAGTAAATGGTTGAATCACTGTCAAAGTTGAGTAGAAATATCTGGGTGTGAGAGAAACGACTTGTGGAGGTTGTTTTCTATAAATCCTGAATCAACTTTAGCCTCGATTCCATCCAAGGTAGGTTACCGGCAGGGAAGTGTGGCCCCGAAAGCAAAAATGCAAATCCTGTGCTGCGACTGGCCACCGGTACGGGTAACATGGAGCTATCTTATCCACTCGAGATTACCCGCGTTGTAGCCGTAAAACAAACAAAAAAAACCTCTTCTGAGTTTTTGCTGGCCTCTAAGAGATCCAAGTTTGATCTGCCATGATGGCTGAATATTGGAGATGTTTTTTTTTTTTTTTTTAATGGACCTGGAGCACTTGGCAACCTTGACTGACCCTTACGCTTTTTACGTAAAAAATAAACATAAATTTGAAAAGCCATTTTCTGCAACTCTTTGAGAAAAAAGTGAAAACCACGCAAATAATGCACATCAACAGAAATCGAAAAAACAGTCTTGTTCCATTCATGCAACTGATTCGTTTTCTACAATGTTGGTTAGGGTCCGCAGCTCTGCAATTATATTTTGTGAAAGACGAGGCTGCAATCAGAGAATAGGTATTTCGTCGTCATTAAGGAATACGTCCGAACGCTGTTGAAAATTTGACGGAAGTATACGATTAGTTACGATGGGGATGGCAGTAAAAACGCAAAACAGCCTCAGGGTCAACACGGACGGAACCTGAACCTGAAACAAGAACAATTGAGAGTACTGCGACTTCCCTCTTTCCCTCCTGGGATGCCAGTGCATCGCAGGGTCATCCCCAGCAGTTTTACACCTGGATAAAGAGAGCTTCTTGTCAAAGGAAAGAACGGTAGTAAGCAAGGAAATCGTGCATCTTTCATTTTGAAATTGTCTGAAACCTTCGTCCTACATTGAAGTCACCGGCCGAACTCGTGGTAATCCAGCCGCTATAGCAGCCATTGGAAAACTGTAAACCACACAACCTCTTTAAAACTCTGAACAGGTGTCAGAAGTTAAAGTGGCAAACCAACAGGCTCTGACAGCAACACAAAGGTGAAAGAAGGACCAGACAGAAACAAGATGGCTAAATCAAAATACAAAAAAATAAAATAAATAAAGCAGGACTGATCTACAGTATTTATTAATGAACTGAACTGAAGAAATGATCCTCACACTTTCTGGACAATTTAAGCAATTGTCTCTTAAGGCATCCTAATGTTTGAGTGAAATAACGCGGTGAAACAAACTTGGCGGGAATATTCAGTCTCGTATCATCTAGTCTGGAGACTGTAATATCCAGGGCTCCTGGCCTTAGGGCACCTCTCGGGGGTATTTAATATGCACTTTGTAGCAACGGAATTAGCATAGGAGCGATTAATAAGTTGGAGTAAGGAGGGCTTTAGAAGAGCGGTGGCTAAATAGGAGAACGCGTAAGTTGAAGCCCGAGCACTACATTGGCGACGTGGATAAACAGACAGATGGAACAGCGATCGGTATCTTACAATACCAGCGGAACGTCAGACCACGAACACTAACGGGGCCATTAAATCAATAGATGAATAGATGAATAAATAATGACCCAAACAAACATACAAGAGAAAGGATGGATCCTAGCCCTAGCCTCCCCTACTGAGCTGCGTCATATACCAGTCCAATGAAATTTGATGCTGCAAAAAGCTGCATCGTATGTCAAAAACTCAGGGTCGTATAAGCCAACAACATATCATGCATACCATACATATACCTTTTATGAAGAATTAGTGGTTTTCACCTGACGTCACAGCGGACATACTGGTGTCCATAATCAAGAAAGGGCGGCCATGATGGTGTCCAAAAATAACCCTCCAGCAATTGAACTCTATTCTTATGCAAACAGTTTTCTTTGTTTCGGTTAAAAAACATAGCTGGTGATCGCGTGAGAGAAAACCAGGAATACAGAGTAGTTCAAAGCTGTGTCCTTGAAAGATAATTCGAGACGGAGTTTTTCTACCAGATCATAAATACTGGATTCTTAGCTTTTATTTATTTGTGGAAACAAAATACCCAACTACGAGAACGATTTTCGGTCAAAAAGGTATTTACGTTCAGCTAATATATTTATCAGCCCTCTGACAAAAGTTACCAAACTCAGTAGTAACTGATGCTTCTGTCCATTTCATTTGTTACCATTTCGAACCATAAAAACAGGACCTTCGAAGAAAGGTCAAGAAGATTTGAATTTACCATTTGTTAAATAAGACGCAGTTCTTTTATGGAATGTAAACAGTCACAACAAGGGAGAGCTAAAGACTGGATCAGGGCTTATTAATAAATACAGTTAAAAGAAGTCTCGTTTACGAAGGCAAAAGTTTATATCTTTGGGCTAGAAATTTAATTTAAAGATATCCAACTACTTCTAATTATACCGTACAATGGCTTTCAAGCGGTTATCTCATGAATTTCACGACTGCTTTGGTCTTGCTTACTGTGCTTCGCGATTGCTCAAAACCCTTCGTGAAACTTTCTCGACCAATCAGATGCAAGAGAAAAAAAGCCAATTTTCTGCGCTTCCCGCCTGCTGTTGATTGGCCAAGTAAGTCACTTTGGTTTTGTTTTCACACTTTGCGCGCGCACTTGAGTCCTCTTCTCGTTTAAGCTGCCGGGGAGGATAACACCGGCCCGCTTGAAAACCGCACTATCCCATTCTTGGTATAACTTTTTCAGAAAAATAAATTGACTACTTTGCCTAAAAGATATCAAATAGAAAACTAAAATTGAATATAAAATATACTTACTCATTAAACTATATAAATTTGTCACTAGGTTGTTTTTTAAAAAAGTAAACTATGTAAAATGATGTTGAACTTAGATACTGTAAAATCACTCTTGTGGAGGGCATTTAAAGCACCTCCACAATATTATGAAAACAGTAACGAATAACACTCCACAAAATTGTCTAGAAGGGTCATCCTAAAGCTAACCATAAAAGTTTGAACTACAATTTCATGAGCTGTTGACAATGGAACTCTTTGGATACACAATAGACCATTTCCGAATTGCTGTTTGCCTCGGTTCCAAAACGAGTCCTGGTGCACAACCATTCAAATGCAAATGAGTTTTGTATTTTCATGCTAATCAAACTCATTATCATTTGAATGGTTTAGCACCAAGACTCGCTTTGAAACAGAGGCAAACAGCAATTCGGAAATGGCCTATTCTACCGGCCAACTCTGAGATATTTTCAGGACTCTCCAGCCAGCCAAAACGTACACATACGTGTGAAAATACTTTTGAGCTATTATAATACAACTTACTTGCTTACCAAAATAATAACATATCTTTCTCCTGAAGAGCGAGATGGTCTGGCAATGAGATAAGTACTAAGGATCATCGTGCTTAAAATTAGTTTTAGCTGGCTTTGGATCAAATCTTGTGTCCATTAAATCATGAAACAAAAAATCTCAACAGTTAATCCATTCATAAGAAATCAACAGTGCCTGACTTAAACGGGCTTTTACACAAGAGAAATTAAAATTCTTATGTTTCAATTTTCATGGCTTATAATTCATATCAAGGAGAACTTTAGGATATTTTAATATTATACTCTTAATAGTTCCGTTGACATGTATCTACAATCTAAAACGTTTTCTAGAAGGGGCTGAGGAGGGAAGTCTTCTTACCGCATCCAAACGTCAGCTGTGAAGGAGGGCCATCACTGACTGGCAGAGTGTCAACCTCTAGCTCTGGCTTTTCATTTGCTGCTGCATTTGAGCAATCATTTCTTGCATACGACGGAGCTGAAGGTAAAAATAGTTTTATTGTGGAAGGGTTAGGTAATGCATAAGCATGTAAATAGGAACAATAAAGGCTTTTAACAATAAAATTAACATTTTAAAATAAACTGTCAGAAATAGTTTGCTGTAGTTTAACATAAAGGGTGATGAATTATGCAATGGAAATAGAGATCCTGCTTATAAGAGAACTCTCACCGTCTCTTAATGTCCAATCGGATTCAGTTCAAGCCAAACTGATTGCCTCACAAAATTGCATACTTTATAATCCCTTGTTTTAATCTTCAGAGAACTGTATCTGACAGTTTATTTTAATCATTTTGAACTCGATAATGGCGACATGACCACACCGAAATGTTGTTCAATTTCATTGTTAATTTTTACATGCTTATTTATTGTGGAAACAAAGCAATACAATAGTTTCCGTACATTTCGTAGACTGTGTCATATAAGGTTTCAAAAGACAGTCGAATGAGTTCTCCAGGTTGAATATGTCAGCAGTGATACAAACTCAAAGATAATTTTGTGGTTTATTCAACACATGAAAACTGAACGGTCAAATAAGCCTGCACCATGTGGTTAGAGAATTCACCAAATGCTTATCTCAGGGTACCACCAAAACATCAATTCACTAGATAATGATTAATTGTAAACCACACAACGTTGACTGATTTGTGCCATTGTCAACTTTTTTGAAACAATCTCATAAGTTGTACTATTTGGCACAGATACACATATGTACTACTATGTAATAATTGTCAAATAACTTTTGACTAACCTCCTCCTCTTTCTCCATCAAGGCACGTTCTTTTTCAAGCATCACATCTGCAGCAAGATTTTTCCTTCGAAAAGGAAACAAAGATATTTTAGTTAAAAATAAATTAAAGGAACCCTGTTATCTCTGAAATGGTACACGGGATGGTAATGTTCTTCCTCAAACTGAATCCACAGGAAATCTGCTCATGGTACTTCTTAACTACCTTCTTCCAATAACAGGGGAATCAATCAAATCTTGCGACACTGGAGTTTCCCCTGACAGTTGGGCTGCACGGAAATTTTCATAATGAGTCTCTTGTGTCACTTCTTTCAGATCTTGCATGTGGGTACTGTGGATGAAATGGTACGGCTTTATTAGAAACTGTTGTGACAACATGCATTGCCCATAAATTGGCATAAAGAGCACTATGTTGAACCATAAAATTCACAAAATAACCCCCAGGGCTTACATTAGTATTTCTGACTTTGGCATTGCATACTCATAACTTTGGAACTATTATTTAATACACAGGGAATTACATCTGTCAGTGAGAGATGGAAGTCCTGCTATGCTCAGAGCATCATTGTATGATGTATGGGGGAATATTATCCTTAATGCTTTCTTCTGAACTGTCACAAGTAAGTTAGACAGATGTTCAGGTAAATTGCCCCACTCTGCAGCAGCATAATTATCTAAATAAAGATCTCCCGTTTTAACTTGTATAAGATCTTCTCCAGGAGACCCGGACCTTCGCAGTACTCTAGGGGCATACAAATGCTCGGTTTACATACATCTAACTACATACTGAAAGTAATTTTCATCACATCTTAAAAAAGGATGCCTCTCATGATGCTGGTTCAAGATCTATGGTTTCCCTTGTCTTGACCCAAACATCTGATTTTCTTTAGCGTCCACTTGGACCTCCTGTCCAATATTTTGCGTTGATCTTGTCCAATATTCTCTGTTCATTGAAAAAAGCTATTCCATCCTGAATTTGAATTAACAGGTGGCAAAAAATTGCATTGCAAGCCCTACACAATGTAAAAAATTCTTGTGGATTACCACCTATGTGTATGGAAAAACTGTGTTTTGATTTTTTTGGTGATCAAGAAATATAAGAGAACTGCTGAGCAAGAGGATTTTTCATTTTTTTAGGCCTTAGTTAGATTATGCATAACTTACATGAGCATGGTGCGCAACTTTACAAAATCACAGTGCTTTGGGTTTTCAACTGCAATGAACAAAGCATTAAAATAATTAATCATTAGTCCTGACAATAGATATCTTGTCTGACACTGCTCACCTTCTACCACTCCCCAGGGATACAGTCGCCCTCTGACTTTTTTGCCGCACACTTCTATGAGAGTATTACTCCCTACCACGGCAAATGGCATGCTGGCCTGCAAGAAAACAGTGACATTCATTTATACAACTGTTCAACTGTATCTGCAATATGTCAGTCAAATCACATAACACCGTAATGAATTATTACGTTCAGTAACAGCTGAAGCAGCAATAATTTCTGAATCTCCCACAGCAGAAACATAATGTTGACGTAATAAGATACTCTGATACACTGTCTATTGAATGCATGTAGGTTTTGCTCTCTTTCCACTTGAAACTGAGGCCTGTTATTGCACAGAAACCCTTGAGAATGCCACAGATACCATGTTCTCTATATTTTATGGCAAAAGGGTTTCATTGGAGCTGCAGGAAAAGGGAATTCTCCAGCAATTTTGCTGACTTCTCTAACAAAACTCTGATCACTTCAAGGGATATACAGAGCAGTTTCCAACGAACTGTCGAAAGTAATTATGTGATTGCTTTGGTTTTCATCTTGCTTTGTTCAGTGGTTGGATTAAAAAAAAAATTGTGCTTACGTTTCAACCAGGGGCCGGTTGCTTGAAGCCCGGTTAGCGCTAACCATTGGTTAACAGGTATCAAAACCGATAGGTTTCCATGGTGTTTAACCTTGGTAAGCGCTAACCATGCTTCGAGCAACCCGGGCCAGTAAGATACAAAACTAAACCAACTGCGACTTCATCACTCTTGTTTTTCTGCGCTTGGCACTGGCTGCTAGCAAAACCAAGGAGTGAATTACCTCATTTTGCGGTTGGCTGAAAGGTGTACTTCCTTCAGAGTGTGATTGGTTCAATAATCAGGTTTGCACCCTTTTGGGAGTAAACAATTACCGAGATGCCTAAATGTACAGATGTCAAAGGAGTGCAGCGATTCCTAGGCCTCGTCAACTATTTGAGTAAGTTCTTGCCCAAGCTGAGTGAAGTGTGTGAACCTCTGCGTGTATTGACACTGAAAGAAACCAAGTGGTGCTGGCTTGAGGCCCACAACAAAGTATTTCAAGAGATCAAG